>VZTO01027689.1:0-25186 GCA_013400615.1 Syrrhaptes paradoxus
TTGCCCAGCACAGTCTTATCTGCACTGAAGGTAGTCTCTGCAGCAACCTGTTATTATCAGTTGAAACACCCTCTTAAAGATCTATTGGACTATTGTGTCCTCTGTAATTCTACCTTGTGCTGTGGTGCCACAGTTTCTTGGTTCCTTCTGTCTGTGTACGTACTGGGAAAACATGTAGATTGTATCTGGAAAACTGGGTGAATTTGTCCTGGTTTGGCTGGCAATAAATAAAAATTGATTGATGCCAAAAATTACCATAACTGTAACCACTACAAGCTTTAGGGGATGGAAAAAGGTAACTGTTACAGGACTTGAGATACAATGCAGAGATTTTGACCATGTCTCGTGACTATGAGACATACCCAGGGCCCTTAATTGAGAACAGGCACCAAGACACCTGCAGATTAGTGGACAGAACTGGTGAACTTTGGAAAGGTCTGGAGATCTTGCACTGGCTGCTAAGGGATGTTAAGAACATGGCCACCTTGTCCACCTTCTCTGGCAGGGACTGCTGGGGCCCAGCTGGGTGAGCCCAGAGACTCAGGGCCTCTGCCCAGGGTGAGGGACATGATTACCACTGTCCCGTTTGCTGATTCAGCCAGTGGTGAAGCTGAGAACTTATCCCAGGGATGTACATGTAGACATGGATATAGACACACACATAGGCACACACAGGACACTAATACGGCTGGTCACACAGGATACCTCTGGCAAGGCACAGCCTTCGACAGCACCCACAGAGAGGAGTCCCATGAAACACAGACAGGTGGGTGTCCTTCTCTTGGGCTGGCAGAGACAGAAGGTCACTAGTGCAACACACACACCACACTCCAGGTTAGCAAGCACACGCACATTTGCTGATCCCTCAAGTGTCGGCATGGCCTCTCTGTCCATCTGGGCCCCCTACCTGTATCCTGGGCCCTCTTACTCACTTCATGGCCCCCTTGCTTGCTGGGTGGTCCAGCTCGATGCTCACTAGGAGACACGTGGCATTCACACCTTTGTCTCACAAATGCCCCTGGGCTGCTAGTCCAGCTTGAAGATTGCCAGCGAATACACACACCTCCTGCATGGTCACGGGGTTTAGGTAAGATACAGAGACCTGACACTCAGCAGACAGCACCAGGCACATGGGTTGTGACCCACAGACCCATTCCAGCCACCAGCACTGAGCCCCTCAATCACCTCACCCATGTCAGTTCCCTCACAGCTGGCTTTTAGGGCACACACCATTCCTGCTCCAGAGACTAGAGGTTAAACACACACTCAGTCCCATCCCTGGTACTGAGACCCCTCCCACACTGGTAGCTGACACCACAGGCCAGAGTCGCCTACATCCCCAGCCTGATTCCTGTAGTTAGCCCCACATTTCACTGACATACAGAGGTCTCATCCGTAGCTGACACTTAGTCCTCGCAGCACACACAAACGTGGGATGAAGCATGGGATTTTGCAGAGAGATAATTAAGAAAATATTTAGTAAGGAGACACAATAAGATAGGACAGACTATGGTAACCAGGCACAGAGCTCAGCCAGAAAAGCATATAGAGTGACCTTGTTTTACTCATGACCAGCTCCTTTCATATCCCTTTTCTCCCTACCTTCTTCTCTGTGTCCTCGTGGATCCTCTTTCCTCTGCACATCCCTTCATGAGTTTGTATAGCTCTACTGATTCCCTCAGCCCTCCCAGCCCAGTGACTGGGATCTGGTTTATAGTTATACCAATTGTAAAGTCCAGGTTGATCTTCCTGGGAGGGGCACCTGCAGGTTTTTGATAGCCCATCAATTGTTGTGATTGGTGAGGTTGTTTCTTGTCATTGTCTCCATATCTGTTTTGTTAGATTTGTGTCTCTCTGTGTTTTGTTTCTGGATTCCCACTTTTTCACTCAGTTTCCCAGCTGACCAGGTCCCCCATCAGATAACCTTGCAGGAACAAAAAATTCTTACGCTTTTATGGGGCCTTGTCAATTAGCGTGAATGATCAGGTTTGATTTTCCTCAATGTCTCCCTAGGTTTGTGTCCCCCTGTACATTCTTGTTCATGGTTTCTTGCTTTCCTTATTACCCATTTTTGCTTTGAAAAAGGTCCTTGACCAGTTGTTCTTAAAGAAGCACTCTTCTTCTACACAGTCCCACAATATCTAAACAATATAAAGCTGTATTGTAAATAATAAACTGCTGCAATGGTTGTTGATAAGCCGTACTAAAATAAGTTATCATTGCCTACACTTGACCAAGTGGTTCAAGTCAAGGTATATAAGGGTTTCTTTGTCACCAGTGAGGTGAAAATTGAGGGTTCAACTCCAGTAACATAGCAATGAGAACCATTCAAAAGAAGTAAGACCACATGAACTTTAGAAAACTTCCATCCAGCTAACTGAATTAATTAATATTTAATGTTGTTTATTTAGTTTAAGCTTGAATTACTTCTGATAGTCATTATTACCATTTCATTTCTTTTGGCCTTCACTAAGACCATTTCTTTAAGGCTTAGTGCTTAAGTGTTTTCCTTCCCATCAATGAGATGCTACATCCACATGTGCAAGGTGTTACCATGAAATCATAGAATAGTTAGGGTTGGAAAGGACCTTAAAGACCATTGAGCTCCAACCCCCCTGCCCTGGGGAGGGACACACTCCACTAGATCAGGTTGCTCAAAGTCTTGTCCAGCCTGGCCTTGAACACCTCCAGGGATGGGGCATCTACAACTTCCCAGGGCAAACAGTTCCAGTGTCTCACCATGGTCACCATTAAAAAATTATTCTTAATATCTAACCTAAATCTACACTTTTTCAGCTTGTCATCCCTAGAATCTTACAGGTTTTCAGATAGCTCTTTTGCCTCTTTTGTTCAGAAAATAGTTATTCTGATAGTTATTCTTATGAACCCTGGACCATCTCTGTGGCTGAGAACTCCTCTAGGATTCACAAGGGAATGGATTATGAAAGTTGGATGTCTGTGCAACATACCTGGCTTTTCAAATTATTTGTGTTTTTCCTATCAGATGATCATATCACTCTGTATAGTATCCTGTTGTACTGTAGTTTGCTATGTAATTATATTGTAATTATACTCCAAAGGACCTTACCTTTTTTGAAGTCTGTCTACCCAGTTACTGATGTCACCAGTTTTTCCTGATTTCTCTGTAACATCTAGCTATTTGTTGGAAGACAAGGCAGCGTTTAATAAAATATATCTCCTTCTCAAATCTCTTCATAAGTCATGTATAACAGTTATATAGACCAATACAAAGACTTTCTTTCTTTTCTTCTTAGGCCTGTCTTATCAGATTGAGTCAGCAACTTTCAGGAGCTCCTTTAACACAGTTTCTAAAGCTGTTTTCATGTGAGTTAAGATAAAATTTGTATTGCCCTGAATGGCACCAGAGATAAAGTAACAGAATGAATCACTGTTGAAAATTTTTGCATAGTTGAAGTTCATGTCTATGAAGTATGATCAAAGGCTGACTGGAGCTACACAGGAGTTTTTTTACCTCACCAAGCATATCAGGGCAAGAGATAAATGGAAAAGTTCACTTTCATTTTTGATATGGATAATTATGGATAAATTTTCTCAGTAGAAAGTATAGTGACAGCATGCTATATTCATTACTCTACAATTACTTTTTCTTGACTCTCATAGTACTTGGATTTGCTAGTCAGATGGCAGAAGGTGGCTATCATGTTGAAGAAAGTAATAACGTCTAACTTCCAGTGTTCCTCTCCTAACCTATGACTTCAAGCTAACAATAGTCACTAATTGTAATTATGCAGCTTCCCCATAAAATAATGGCTGAGGAGGAAGAGCACTACTTTTCATTGCAAGTGCACAACTCACAACAGAAGGGAAAATTGCTAAAATTACTCCTTTGCTTTGTATCACATCCGATTCCCTAGCTTTTAAGGAAAAAAATCAATTTTCTTTGCTAGCCTTTCTTTCTTTTTGAAATTGAAATAGTAGGTTTAGAAACAGGAATGTTATTATTATATGAAGTACCAGATGACTGACATTCCTAAGAGGTGTCTTTAATCGAAAGATAATGTTGGTGATGTGAAATAAAATCAAAATCAAAGGTCATAGACACAGTGGCAAAGAGTAAACTGAAGCTGTGTCTTTCTAATATTGTATTCATAAACGTGAGTTACCTTTGTAATTTGCAGAGAAGGATGTCCCTCTTTTGCTTTACTCTCTCTTTACTGTGATATTTGCTCTGACATAAATACAGTTCTGACACGCCTTTTGAATAAGGACTTTCCTATTATTTCCGTAGGAAGGATACTGCAACTACATTGAGGACATTTCTGAAACAAAGCTAAGAGGTGTCTTTGCAAAGTGAAGAATACAAATGCCAAATAGGCTAAATAGCCCTTTTTCCCCTAAGGAAAGCACAAGTAATTGCTCCCCTAAATGTATAAACTGCAGTGAAACTGAATAAAGCCATCTCAACTTTTAATCCAAAGTAATGCCTTTGTACTTGAAATTCTTCTGTGTGCAAGGACATCATAGAGTTAGCAAAAGAAAGCCTAGGCCAGGAACACTGTTCACAAAGACTTGGTAGCACTGCTACGAAGGAGACAAAAATCTCATCTCGGGTAGGAGGCTTCTCTGAACTATAACAGTGCTGAAAAAAGCCAACTAGTATAAAATCTGCTCCCTTTGTTAATAAGAATCTTTTACTTCAAGGAGTCACTGAAATCCTAACTGATATCTAACAACAGATTCTCTGACAAGGGCCTGTTTGAAAGAGAGGGAAGTCAATAAAAGTAAAGTGTAAGTGTACTGTTAATGGCAGGTTCTTGTAGGCATTTTTCCCCAAATTATACCATTCCTATTCAAATACCATCTCGAGAGTCTCAGACAGTGTCAAGTGCAATCATTGTTATTGCAGTTGCCAAGGTAATCAATTGAAATCATAATGAAGGGAACAGAAGGAAATCAATAGAGTCTGAAATTACAAATAAAGAGAAGCTATCGTTTAAAAGCATTTGGCTGAAATCTTCCATATTAATGGAGTCAGAAATGGCTGTGTCATTCAGAAGCAGTGTGGTGCATAATTCACTTGAGTGCATTAGAACACCTAAAAGCTATTGCAGCAATTAGGGCTGCCTATGGAGAAAGTGTCCACCTTAGAAGAAGAATCACTGAACTGTTTGTTTGGTTCCAATATATTTTCTTGTTTAAAATTATACTTTTTTCCTCCAAAACAGCCAGCATGTTGCAATCTCAGTAAACACAGTTTCTATATAATATTTTGTTGAAGAAGCCCATTTAATGTGCAACAGCTCTTCCGGAGTTTTCTTTCAGTTAAATGCCCTGCTCAGATGCAGTCCCACCCCAACAGAGTTTATAACCCTTCAGTGCCCCAGTGCCTGCAAGACATTCCTAGCTAATGGCAGTGCTGTGCATTTACACTCCTCTTTTACACATAAATTGGAGAGCACATCACAGCACTTAAACAAAGGCATTCTAGGTGTGACTAAGAAGGTACTGTCCTTTTCTCTTCATACTTGGTCCTTCAGTAGCTACAGTCCTTGGGTAGGTAGGACAGCAAGATCCTTTCTTTGGCTTCAGAGAGAAAAGCAGGCAGAGAATGAAATGTTGAATATGCACCTCTGCTGTGAGTGCTCTACTAACCAAATGTTGTTATTACACCTTGCAGGGTAAATAATTATTCCAGAGGAGAAGCTAAGCATGATGTTATAGTCTGTTAGTGCACTCACTTGGGAGGGAGAAGACACGGGTCCCAGCTCCTGAACCAACTGGAGCAGGGAATTGAAGTATCCATTGGAGCAAGAAAGCCAGGTCTCTTAGAGCTAGGCATTATGTTATGCAGCTGTGTTCCCTCCCTCTTCCCTTCTGGTGCACGAGGTGCTGAATATTTAATAGTTTCATGCAAAATAGAACAGCTTCTAGAGGAAGGGTTGGAAAAAACCTATTGCACCCTATAGCACTACTCTTAGGTGCTTCCTGTGCAAAGCAAATTATCATCATGCGAACAAGTTAGATTAATCTGTGTCCTTCCTGAAAAGAGTGCTCAAATTACTTAGTTGCTTCTGAAGAGAGAGATGGGCAGGTGCCTACATCATGGCTTTTTCAGCTGCATTCAGGAGAAAAAGAGGATATGGGTCAGGTTTTTTTGCTTTTAGACAGTTGCCCTTAACTCACTGAAAAGTGACTCAGCCTTCTTAAAGAAACTGTTTTTAAAAGTCAGAGAGCAGGAGTGGGAACAAAAAGTAAGAAGGTACCTCCTTGCTGCCTGAAATACTGATAGCAAAATGTCCAATCACTGTACAACAAAGAGTTTTTGCTCCAAAATATTGGCTTTTGCATGACATTTAATAAAAACTCTCCATTACCAATTGTATACCAGCAATTAAAATCCTCATCAAATCTATCTTAACTGCTTATGGTCTTCCACTAGGGAGCATTTTCCTTGGCAAACATCTGCAGTAAAAGGCTATTTAATCTTCATAAGTGAAACAGTCAGTTATGGTAATCCATCTCTTTTATTGTCAGCTTACATTGAAATCTTGTACAGATCTGGTCTTCTCCATTAGGTGCACTGAGGCACATTTTGGCTTGTTCTGAGAGCAGAAAAGATCTTTGTCTTTTTTCTGTCACACCAGCTGAAGCCAGATCTGATCACTGTGTGCCTCTGTGAAGGAGTGCATCACTGCATAACCAGGTAATACAAAAAAAATAATATAAACTAATCATACAATCACAAACATCTCTTACTGCCTTTTTGCTTGTACAACTTACTAATAAAGAAAATAGATGCAGTATATTGAAAGCAACCAAACCTCTCCTTTCTCTGGAAAGTATTGAACAAGCCACGGCACAAGATGAATAGTCCTTCATATCCAGATGTGAAAAAATAAGCTTGCTGATTTTGTCCTCATCTCATGATCCCAGTCCTTGGGGTCACTTTAGCTCTCATTTTCCCAGGTGTGTGATCTCTGGGTTGTGCCTTTAAGGCTGTCCAGGTGAATATTATCAAAAACAAAGATGTAGCAGACTTCAAGATACAAGGCTGCGCCTTCTAGTATCTCTAAGTTAGCCTTCTGGCATCTGGCTCCAACTTCGAAGCTGTGAATCTTTTCTCACTTCCTCTTCTTGATGCTCACTTCTCAGTTTCATCACTTAAAGGAGGATCAAACCTCCCTCCTCCACTTTATTTCTTTTTTGCCCTGAAAGGATTTCAGTTTTTACTGATGAAAACAGGAGCAACTCCATCTGTAAGAGAGGCCTGAATGCATTTGTATTTTTAAGGAAAGCTTTGCAAAGGAAAGAAAAACTATCTTATAAATGTCTGCCTAAAAGCCAAAAATAAATCAAATAGGTATTTACACTTTAAATAATGTGCTGAATGTTTCTCTACTGTAAAGCCCTCGTAGCAGATCAATACCGTTTACACTATTCACTTGCAGCAAGCAGTAGAAGTCTTTCACTTCAACAGTTTCCAACCATTTAACATTGTTAAAAAGACAGCTAAAACATCAATTGGGAGCATTTTCTCCCAAACTGAAATGAATTGATTAGTTTTTATGACGTTCACTGTGGAGATGCAGGATTAGGAAATAACTAACACAGGAGAAAGAAGGGAAAGAAGTCAGTGCACCTCTTTTAAGTTAATGAAATAAGTTGCATGCTTCTGCTCAGTGAGAGTAAATCTTCTTGAAGGGATTGACTTTTTTATAACACTGTGTTAGTAAATAGTTCTCTACACATGTAGTATGGATTGCTTTATAAATTGATTTTGCTGTACATATGCAAAAGAAATTACTTGAGAGTCTGGTCTGTGATATTTGTCGTGTTGAATTAGTAAGGCAACAGTGCAAATTTGTGATCAATGCCACTTCAGTGGGAAGAGGTATTAATTGTTAGTAAACTCTAAAAGAACTATGTATGGTAATTAAACATAAATTAATTGTTCTAGGATTTTTTTTGGAGTTAAAACCAAAGTGGTTTCTTGGTTCAGCTAATGAATGCCTTTGTGTGATCCCAGATCAAAAAACTGTTGTTAACTGCTGTACAGAAAAACAAGGGGCCTGTCAACACCATTTTAGCACACTGCAGAAGGGGACAAGAAAGACAATTCTGAGGGATTAAAAAGAAACAGAAACTTGAAATCAGTTTTTTTTGCTTTCGAAACCTGTTCTTTTTCCATTTCTGTCTTGTCTTTCTTCCTTTTGTCGCATGTTTGTTCATTCCTTGTTTTTTTGGTTGTTGGGTTTTTTTGTTGTTTTTTTTTAAATTTTATTTCTTCATTGTTTTCCTTAATAGGTGGACTGTATTAAAAAAAAAAAAGTAATTACATGTTGTTCTTTAACTTTTTTTTTAGTAAACTTCATCTCTAGACTTGTTATATGACTTATGGAAACAGAGTCCAAACTGAAGCCACAAAGAAAAGAAATCTCAAACAGATATTCAAAGAGGGATGTGAGATGCAGATCCTTATGCATCCCTATCAAGTATCAGAAGATGATAAGTTAAATGGTGGAGACAAATCAATTGTCAGACATCATATTTTTTCTTGTTTATAACATGTTCCTTTTTCACCTAGTACTGTGTAACTACTAGAAACTGGTTTTGAAATAATTAAATTTGTTTCAGGGAATATTCCAAGTTTCTATCCTGTAATATTGTGCCTTTAATCTTGTGAACTATGACTTCTAGCCAAAAAAAATGAACATACCTGTAGCTAGGTTCCATAAATTTATATGGCTTTGGCTCCTTTGCTCATAAAAGGGCTTCACTACAAAACAGGATTCTGTGTGAGTCCCAGGATCCTGCGTAAATACTCAGTAAGTGTCATGAAGCATCTGTGATCAATAAAAATTAGTCATATTAAGTAGCATAAATTTGTTTAAGTAGTTTAATGAAATGGCCGTTCCCTATTCACTGATGTTCTGTTTCTTGTACATTCATCCAGAGAGTAAATGAAAACGTGCTTGACAGGAAAACCTGAATTCACCATTCCTTAAATTTCCCACATAGTAAAATACCTTCTTAAAAGATTAATTAGTAATTTCCATGTTTTCCACATTTTTCTTTAAGTACAATAATCATAATTTTATGAAGTTATAAATATTTCTTCACAGTGAGGACTGTCTCATCATTTAATCATGGTTTGATTTTTTTCTCTTTCAAGCTTTCCCATTAGAATGGTCCTCCAAAGATAAGGAAAAGCCAAGTTATAAGAGAAGTAGTGTCTTAAGGCTTAGCAATAGAAGTAGCTCTATTCAACATACAGTTTCCTGAGATGCTGGGTGAAATTGAGGTAGAGCAGAAATACTTCAAAATTTGTGGATATCTAGAATGCTACTGTTGATATCTTATGTCCAATAGTAGACCTGTCTACTTCATAGAATCATAGAATAGTTAAGGTTGGAAAAGACCTCAAGGATCATCAACCTCAACCATCAACCCAACACCACCTAATTCGCTAAACCATGTCCCTAAGCACCGCATCTACACGTTTCTTGAACATCTCCAGGGATAGTGACTCCACCACTTCCCTGTGCAGCCTGTTCCAATACTTGATCACTCTTTCAGTGAAGAAATTTGTTCTAATATCTAGCCTAAACTGCCCCTGGTGCAACTTGAGACCATTTCCTCTTGTCGTATTGCTTGTTACTTTAGAAAAGAGCACAGCACCCACCTCACTACAACCTCCTTTCAGGTAGTTGTAGAGGGTGATAAGGCCTCCCCTCAGCCTCCTCTTCTCTAGATGAAAAAACTCCAGCTCCCTCATCCACTCCTCGTAAGACCTGTGCTCCAGACCCTTCACGAGCTTCATTGCCCTTCTCTGGACCTGCTCCAGCACCTCAAGGTCCTTCTTGTGGTGAGGGGCCCAAAACTGAACACAGGATTCAAGGTGTGGCCTCACAAGTGCCAAGTACAGGGGCACAATCATTTCCCTAGTCCTGCTGGCCACATTATTTCTGATGCAGGCCAGGATGCTCTTTGCCTTCTTGGCCACCTGGGCACAATGCTGGCTCATGTTCAGCTGGCTGTCGACCAGCACCCCTAGGTCCTTCTTTGCTGGGCAGCTTTCCAGCCACTCTCCCCCAAGCCTGTAGCATTGCAGGGGTTGTTGTGACCAAAGTGCAGGACCCAGCACTTGGCCTTATTGAACCTCATACATTTGACCTCAGCCTATCGGTCCAGCCTGTCCAGCCAAAGCCTCCCTACCCTCAAGTAGATCAACACACCCGCTCAATTTGGTATCATCAGCAAACTTACTGAGGGAGCACTCAGTCCTCTCATCCAGGTCATTGATAAAGATGTTAAACAGGACAGGCCCCAAAACTGATTGCTGGGGAACACCACTGTTGCCAGCTGCCACCTGGACTTAACTCCGTTCACCATGACTCTCTGGGATCAGTCGTCCAGCTAGTTGTATATCCAGCAAAGGATGTTCCTGTCTAAGCCATGAGACACTAGCTTTTCCAGGAGAATTCTGTGGAACACAGTGTCGAAGGCCTTGCTAAAGTCCAAGTAGGTGACATCCACGACCTTTCCCTCATCCACTAGGTGGGTCACCTGGTCATAGAAGGAGATCATGTTGATCAAGCATGACCTTCCTTTCATGAATCCGTGCTGGCTGGGCTTGATCCCCTGGGTGTCCTGTACATGCACTGTGAGTGCATTCAAGCTAAGTCGTTCCATAATCGTCCCCGGTACCAAGGTCAGGCTGACAGGCCTGTAGTTCCCTGGGTCCTCCTTACGGCCTTTCTTGTAGATGGGTGTCACACTGGCAAGTTTCCAGTCTTCTGGGACCTCCCCTGTTAGCCAGGACTGTTCATAAATGATGGAGAGTGGCTTGTCAAGCTCCCCTGCCAGCTCCCTCAGTGCTCTCAGGTGGATCCCAGCTACCCTCATAGACTTGTGTGTGTCCAGGTGCTACAGCAGGTCATTAACTGCTTCCTCCTGAATTGTGGGAAGGTTATTCTGCTCTTTGTCCCTGCCTGCCAGTTCAGGGAGTTGANAGTTATCTTCCACACACTCCGAGAACCTCCAAGACTGCTTCCTCTCTGCTGTGTTGTATTTCCAGCAGATGTGTGGCAAGTTGAAGTCTCCCACAAGAATAAGGGGGAGCGATTGCATCTTCCAGCTGCGTACTGAATGCCTCCTCTGCTTCCTCCTGCTGGAAGGGTGGCCTAGAACACACTCGCAGCAGGGTATCAGCCTTGTTAGCCCTTCCCTTCATTCTTACGCATAGGCATTCAAACTTATCATCACAATCCTTGATTTCTATACAATCACTCCTTAATATATAGAGCCACCCCACCTCCTCTCCTTCCTTACCTATCCGTTCTGAAGAGCTTATAGCCATCCGTTGCAACACTCCAGCTATGAGACGCGTTCTACCACATTTCTGTGATGGCCAGTACATCACAGCTGTTCTGTTGCACAATGGCCTCCAGCTCTTCTTGCTTATTGCACATACAGTGTGCATTCATACAAGAGTTGGTGCTGGGGCTGGAGAATGTCATTAATATGCCATTGACTACAAGCACAAGGTTTGTTTCACCTGTATCAGCACTGGACAGTATTCTGCTATCAAAGTCATTTGTTACAAACAAATATTTCTAAATAAGTTTTCAAACCCCACTGGTTTAGTACTTAGTGGTATGAGATGAAAACAGGCATGCTATGAGGAAAACCATACATAAATTATTTTTATTTAATTTTAGTTTAAATAAGATGGAGATTTTATGGATTTGGGTCAACAGAGATAATACTAAAAGTGTTCACTGCTTCATTCTAATGAGTTTAAAGGATGGCTGCTCTGTTTTTCCTTCAATCTATTTTTGTCCTGTTAATATGTAAGTACGATATGTTATTGTGGAATTAAACAAACTCACTCCTGAAAATACCCAAATGTAGGAAATGCCCCTGAAGTTTTGTTCCAGGTTGAAGTTCCCTCAAAGGCTTAAGATCTGAGTATGAAGACAATTACTTTTCTGAATGTAGTCCTGATATTTTAGCAGATAGGTAAGATGTAGCCAAGTCTTTCACCAGCAGAAATGCCGGACTTTTACCTAACCCTTCTGCATTGTGAGTTTTTGCAATAAAGTTTGGAAGAAAAGACATCAAGGACCTCTAAAAAGATCACACCCTGCACTGTGTGCTTATGTTTGAGACATGAATAGGGCCAAATCTCCTACTGCCTGCCCTTATGATTTGTTCACAGAGACTTGAAACTGCATCCTGAATAGTCCATTTCAACTGTGGTGCATGTGTGCTAGTGGAAAAGAGAGAACAGAGATATATGGGGAACCTGGGCAGGGTGACTCACTCATATGCAGTGACAGAGGCAGAACAGCAGAATGTTTGCTTGGTTTTCCAGTAATTTTCCTTCTTGGGAATGACCAAAGGATAGTCTGAAAGCTGCCTCCGCAGACTGTCTTTGATAATGTGAAGAAATAATAAAGAAGGCAGGACTCTTTCCCTTCACACCCCCAAGAATGACCCTTAGTAATGAAAGTAATTAATATAATGAATGTAATGAGTGTCCCTTCATAATGAGTGCAATGGTTTGGATGTCCATTCTTTAGCACAGCTTTCTGAAGAAGCAGGTTTCTGTGATCAAGACATGTCCTTGTACCTTTCCACTACAATGTTTCTACAGTGACACTGGAACCTGCTCACTAAGTCCTTTCTGACATTGGGCAGAGAAGAGGTCTCCAAGGTCTTAAGCTCTGCACAGAAACTAACATGAGACACATCCTGTTAATATCTTTAGAAAAGCTGCAGCGTCCATCCTAAGTTTTTTAAGCACCAAGAAGACTTCACAAGAGAATTTATGAATGTTTTAGCTCCATGAGGAGTTTCTAAATGTTTAGACAGAAGAGAATCTGCTAATGAGAATCTATGTGCAGTGCCATGGGAAAAGAGATTTCAGTAGATATTCTTCTCAGAGACACTGTTAGGATCTTAGATACCCAACCATCTGAACAGGCTGGCTGTGGAGCCAAGGTATCCTCATTTAAGTTCCCACTTGGTAGGGACAGGTAATCAAAATGTTAGTATGAAAGTCCTTTGTAGGTTTACATCTCTTAATTTTTTTTTTAACAGAAGCATGGCTTTTTTCCTCAGTTGTAGTGCAAGCGTTGTCTTCCTCAACAGATACAGAAAGCTTGCTAAAAATATTTTCTTAGATTCAAGTATTCTCATTAAAAACTCCCTGAAAAGAAAAAAGTCTAAAACTTAGCGTCTAAATCTCTACATTTGTCATCAGTACTTGTCCTGGGTTAAACTGGGACAGAGTTAACTTTCTTCATAATAGCTAGCAAGACGCTGTGTTTTGGATTTGTGCCCAGAAGAAAGGTGATAAAAAGTGATGTTTACCCAGCTGCCAACAAGGTCTTTCAGCTTCTCTAGCTGTCCGCAAACAGGAGAAGCTGGGAGGAGCACAGCCCCAGTTACTAGCCCAGGATTTGATCTTAGGTTTGGGACTGAGACCCAAAGTGGCCAATAATCTATTCCATAATGTACACGTCATGCCCAGTATATAGATGAGGTACCTCTGGAAGATCATCCGTTTTTAGTTCCAGATCCCTTTTGCTCCGGGTCATCTCGTTCCAGGTGGTCGCTTTCTCAAGGGTTTCCGCCCCTCCAACCTGGTCAGCTCTCAGTCTGGGACGCTCGGACTGTTCTCTCCATTCCGTGAGTGCAGTTTCAGGACTCTCCTTGCTCCGGGATCGTTAGCCAGGAACAGGCTGACCCTTGGTCACCAGGTGGGGGGTCAGTATCACTGTGTATCACTCATTTGTATATTTGTATAGAGTATTACTTTCAATATTATTGTAGCTTAGTTATTAAATTGTTCTTATCTCAATCCACGAGCCCCTTTTTCCCTTTAACCCTTTAATCATCTCCCCTATCCTCCAGTTGGGGGGGGGAGGCAGATTTCTTGAGTGGGTGTGTGGTTTGGCCCCCATCACAGTACTGAACAGTTGAATGTATGTGACAGTGCACTAAAGAAATAAATCCTCTCTCTACAAGTACAAAGTAAAATAATCCCAGTGAAGACCCCAGAATTCTAGCACTAATACTAATTTGCAAGATTTGTTTCTATATGAAAGAGAACAAACACTTTTATGGAAATATGTTATTTGTCAGCAGGGTGTATACCGTGCTTTACAGATTTATTTTTTTGTATGTGTTAAGAGCTTCCTTTAAGTGTCTCGATCTTGAGACTTAGTACAGACAATGCTTGCACTTTGAGAATATAATTTGGACAAACGATTTTATTTTACATTTAAGTTACTAAAAACACCAAGTTGCTATTTCCCAAAATGCCCTTTCAAATATAGGGTCTATAAAATCAAAACATGCTCTTTGTGTGAACTTCAGCTAGCTGCCAGTAGCTCTGTACTTGGTTAGTCTGTGGGCTGCTCCATTTTGCAAAAGGAGTGCCTGGAATAAATCAAGCTTGAAACAAAAAACTAACCTATTTTTCTGAAAAAGTAAGGCTGTTTCTGTATTTAGGCTGAATTCAAACTGGAGGAGTTACATTTTGGCTCCTTCTCTTCTGTTTTCTTTTTAGTAGCTGACGGTTTCCTTAGTCTTTGTAAAGGATGTGTGTCTGTGTTGGTGCAAGAAACAATTCCTGGAGAGATAATTCATTTGTGTATGCCATTCAAATATTTTAGGACTCTTTGGGGTTCCTGTCACAATGTAGATACAAAAATGTTCTTTAGTTTACATTTAATAAAAAATAACCATTATAAAAAGTTAGGCTTTTTATAATAATTTTATGATATATATATAAAAATATAATAATTTTATTGAAAAGTGGATTGTTAAAAATAGGGTAAAACCTTCTCTGACCTGGTGAAAGAAGGTTGGGGAATGGAAGTAATGTGATTTTTCAGATCAGCAAGTATAGCAAGGAAAAGCAGACATGAAAATTTTACTTGACTGAAAGCTGTGGGTCTCTCTGTGGATTTCTCTATTCACTGCTTAGATTTTCCATCCTTTTTAAGTATGAGAGATTTTTTTTCTAAGACGGAGTCAGTATACTTGGAGAGTTCTTCTTGCAATGTGTGAGGTTGTGAATGTTTTCTCTGTAGAGACTCAAAAGGGAGGGCACTAACATTCTTGTAGTTCCAGAAGTGACTGAAACACAGATGTATGACACCCTCCACCAATTTGTCCCAAGGCTACCTACCCACTTCTGGAAAGATGTTACTTTAGCATAGGGAAACACACCTGAACTAATATTTTTATTTTAACAGTGAAGAGTCTATTCAAGCAGTAATAATCTAGCAGGACAGCTATGTGCTTATGCAGTGTGTATACCATGTCAGTCCACATGGATACCTGTGTCATTATACCTCAGTCATTATTTTTAATCTGTTATTATTTATTATTTATACTTAAGTTAATTTTTAGTTAGATTTCACTTAGCCTAGAGATGACTAAATATTTAATAAACATGTAAGTTTCCTGTTGTCTGAAGCGTGATTCTCTGGAGGTATTTAAAAGACATGTACATGTGGCACGCGGGGACATGGTTTAGTGGTGGACTTGGCAGTTGGTTAGGTTTGCAGTTAAACTTAACAATCTTAAACGTCTCTTCCAACTTAAATTCTTTTATAATTCTGCTCTATGATTCTATGATTCTCACATTTCTCATTTGATGAAATATCCAGTCATCCCTAAGCTTCCTATACACAGTGTTGTCAGAGTTATTTCCAGTGCTGACAAAAAGAATGAATTTCCCTCAAAACAGTCTTGGATTTATGGTCATGTTTGCTTCTCATGTCTGTTGTTGGTACTGAAGAGGGCAGAGAAGAGATTTGAAGAAGTGCTGAAGAGTGAATGGCACAGCTCTGTGAGAAAACCAAGACAGTGACAGGAATTTACAAGTTCCCACTTTGACATAAAGTTAATTACTGACATCTTAGGATGTTTAAAAGGGATTTGTTCATATTTAATGGTCTAATAGAAGCAGCCACCCTTGCTAAGCAAGTGCAGACACGCTATTTCTCTTTAAGGGAAATTCAGGGTGGTGAATATTTCTTTATAAAATATAACCTTTTAATAAACACTTGCGTGCAGATCTGGNATCCACGAGCCCCTTTTTCCCTTTAACCCTTTAATCATCTCCCCTATCCTCCAGTTGGGGGGGGGAGGCAGATTTCTTGAGTGGGTGTGTGGTTTGGCCCCCATCACAGTACTGAACAGTTGAATGTATGTGACAGTGCACTAAAGAAATAAATCCTCTCTCTACAAGTACAAAGTAAAATAATCCCAGTGAAGACCCCAGAATTCTAGCACTAATACTAATTTGCAAGATTTGTTTCTATATGAAAGAGAACAAACACTTTTATGGAAATATGTTATTTGTCAGCAGGGTGTATACCGTGCTTTACAGATTTATTTTTTTGTATGTGTTAAGAGCTTCCTTTAAGTGTCTCGATCTTGAGACTTAGTACAGACAATGCTTGCACTTTGAGAATATAATTTGGACAAACGATTTTATTTTACATTTAAGTTACTAAAAACACCAAGTTGCTATTTCCCAAAATGCCCTTTCAAATATAGGGTCTATAAAATCAAAACATGCTCTTTGTGTGAACTTCAGCTAGCTGCCAGTAGCTCTGTACTTGGTTAGTCTGTGGGCTGCTCCATTTTGCAAAAGGAGTGCCTGGAATAAATCAAGCTTGAAACAAAAAACTAACCTATTTTTCTGAAAAAGTAAGGCTGTTTCTGTATTTAGGCTGAATTCAAACTGGAGGAGTTACATTTTGGCTCCTTCTCTTCTGTTTTCTTTTTAGTAGCTGACGGTTTCCTTAGTCTTTGTAAAGGATGTGTGTCTGTGTTGGTGCAAGAAACAATTCCTGGAGAGATAATTCATTTGTGTATGCCATTCAAATATTTTAGGACTCTTTGGGGTTCCTGTCACAATGTAGATACAAAAATGTTCTTTAGTTTACATTTAATAAAAAATAACCATTATAAAAAGTTAGGCTTTTTATAATAATTTTATGATATATATATAAAAATATAATAATTTTATTGAAAAGTGGATTGTTAAAAATAGGGTAAAACCTTCTCTGACCTGGTGAAAGAAGGTTGGGGAATGGAAGTAATGTGATTTTTCAGATCAGCAAGTATAGCAAGGAAAAGCAGACATGAAAATTTTACTTGACTGAAAGCTGTGGGTCTCTCTGTGGATTTCTCTATTCACTGCTTAGATTTTCCATCCTTTTTAAGTATGAGAGATTTTTTTTCTAAGACGGAGTCAGTATACTTGGAGAGTTCTTCTTGCAATGTGTGAGGTTGTGAATGTTTTCTCTGTAGAGACTCAAAAGGGAGGGCACTAACATTCTTGTAGTTCCAGAAGTGACTGAAACACAGATGTATGACACCCTCCACCAATTTGTCCCAAGGCTACCTACCCACTTCTGGAAAGATGTTACTTTAGCATAGGGAAACACACCTGAACTAATATTTTTATTTTAACAGTGAAGAGTCTATTCAAGCAGTAATAATCTAGCAGGACAGCTATGTGCTTATGCAGTGTGTATACCATGTCAGTCCACATGGATACCTGTGTCATTATACCTCAGTCATTATTTTTAATCTGTTATTATTTATTATTTATACTTAAGTTAATTTTTAGTTAGATTTCACTTAGCCTAGAGATGACTAAATATTTAATAAACATGTAAGTTTCCTGTTGTCTGAAGCGTGATTCTCTGGAGGTATTTAAAAGACATGTACATGTGGCACGCGGGGACATGGTTTAGTGGTGGACTTGGCAGTTGGTTAGGTTTGCAGTTAAACTTAACAATCTTAAACGTCTCTTCCAACTTAAATTCTTTTATAATTCTGCTCTATGATTCTATGATTCTCACATTTCTCATTTGATGAAATCTCCAGTCATCCCTAAGCTTCCTATACACAGTGTTGTCAGAGTTATTTCCAGTGCTGACAAAAAGAATGAATTTCCCTCAAAACAGTCTTGGATTTATGGTCATGTTTGCTTCTCATGTCTGTTGTTGGTACTGAAGAGGGCAGAGAAGAGATTTGAAGAAGTGCTGAAGAGTGAATGGCACAGCTCTGTGAGAAAACCAAGACAGTGACAGGAATTTACAAGTTCCCACTTTGACATAAAGTTAATTACTGACATCTTAGGATGTTTAAAAGGGATTTGTTCATATTTAATGGTCTAATAGAAGCAGCCACCCTTGCTAAGCAAGTGCAGACACGCTATTTCTCTTTAAGGGAAATTCAGGGTGGTGAATATTTCTTTATAAAATATAACCTTTTAATAAACACTTGCGTGCAGATCTGGTGAACTATTAAGAGCCTCTCAAAAGTGACACATTCCCTTGATTCCCACTGCAGTTCAGCTGCTAGTGCTCAGAACACTGCAAGATCAGGGATTTGCATGTTTGACTTTTCTCTGGGTGTGAAATAGAAATAATAACTCATTATTACCTATTTTACAGGGTGTTGTGTAGATCAGTTAACGTTTGTACAACACTTCCGATGTGTAAAGTGCCACGAGAAAATTATTACTGAGTTAACACATTATGTTTAGGTTCTTGTATCTTAAATTTCTGTAATATAGTGAGATTATTTGTCTATGTCTGTGTATGTGTGTATGTGCACTCTGTGAATGAGATCAAGTTTTTTAAAATGGCCATGTCAATCTTATCACTGGCATACCCAGCAGGTAAGAACTAGCCAAACCGCACTAAGTCGAGCTTAAAAGAATGATGGTAGCCCCAGCGATTTTGCAGCTAATCAGAGATGATTAATGGGATTTGGGGAAGTTACTTTAAAAAACAACTACCTTTCCTTTTTGATTGCTAATTATTCATGAAACACTAAGAACAAGAGTACACAGAGGTGTACATTTTTAAGCATTACAATAAAAGAAAATTGATCACCTAGTTAGTATGCAAGCATCTAAGTACAGCAAGGTCAGCTGTGCTAATTCGAGAGTCAGTTTGGGAGCCCAGCAAAGCCTCTTAGTGCCAAGTGGCTTATTTCAGAGTTTCAATTAAAGATGAACCAAACAGGTTTGCAAATATCATGTACGTCTACGATGGGACGTTTAGCCACTTTGTTAGAAAACTGAAAACCAGACTAGCTTATTCCAGCAAGTATAAGATCAAAATGTAAAGGTTTTTTTGGGTTTTTTTTGGCCATCTGGGCATGGGAGGTTTGGGTTGGTTTTTGGGTTTTTTTTGGGATAGATGCTTTCCATGCCAGCAAAGAAGCTGTGTTTCCTCATTAGTTTACAGCTCAAACATAGAAACGTGAGTAAGCTTTTTTATTATTTATGCTTTTCCCTTGCACATTCTTTTAAGAATGCGTTATTCAATAAGGCAAAAAACCAAACAAACCATGAAGATTAGCTAAGTATTTAAACAATAACAAAAGCACAATAAATAAAATTTTCCCCATACTTGTTTCTGCAGAGTGCAATCTCTTCAGGCCTAATACGTTTTCCAGCCTGATTGGCACAAGAGGGTACACTCTTCCTCAACACATTGGGTAAGCTAAGGCACCAACCATAGCTCTTTTTTTTCTTTTTCTTTTCTTTATTTTTTTTTCATGTAAGAATCCTTAGACCGTAAAATCCTGGTTCTGTTTTTATGTGGATGACTTAACCTACTACATGAGTCCGCCCTATGTGGAACTGCCAAGTTCCTCACAGAAACAAAGAGATGCAGTGGTTGCCTCAAAGGGCTTATAATCCTATATTTATTACAATATAAACAGAGGTCATGCATATAAAGGTAAAGAAAATAAATAATAAATGTACCAAGTTACACTATATTCTTAATTCTTCTACCTGAGTGGGAAATAAAGTTAGTTTTATTGATATATAGAAGAAATATCCATCATATTTCTTTATAAAAACTGCAATTCGTTCAGGCAAAATAATTTAATTAATCTGTGTGAAGAACACCTACCTATTTATATGTTACGTGAAAGTAACAGTATTTGTTAATACTCATGTCATTTTCATTGAAGAATTAAAATTTGAGGAGGAATCTGAAACAAATGGGAGTTAGGTTCACAGGAAGAGTTTTGAGAAGTCTCTCTCTGCATATGCTCATCTAAAGCTAAGGAAATATGAAAGAACTGAAGAAACAGAGGCCCTGTTGAAAAGCACCTCTGCTGTTCAGAGGACTCATTCAGGGAGAAGGTAGCAGGGAAGAGAGAAAGACCTTTGAGTGATGCTGGTTTAGCCACTGCAAACCAGAATTGGAGTGACAGGCTTCTGCTCCAAAACAAAGAGACTCCCTCAGCCCACCTGTACTGCTACAGTAGATATACGTGAGCTCACAATGAACTGACTTTTCCAAACCTCACATGGGAGTGGTAGATCCCATCTATTACTGTATCACAAAGCTGCAGAGCCCAGATAAGACAAAAACGGTTACAGTTTGAAAATATGGCTGAGACCATCATCTTTTCATTTTCCCACAAAGTGAAGGGAAAACACCAAGGCTATAAGCTACCACAGAAATGACAAGAGGGAAAGCATTTTCAGCAGTTCTTTGCTCCCAATCCCAGATCAATCACTCCGCCTCTTAGCTGAGCAAAAGGGCATCAAAATTAGATTTCACTGTGACGAAGACTTAGAGGGAATGAGAACGTTCCTTAAGAAATTGAGCCTATTAGAAATATAACCAAAGCAAATGCACATGGGTAAAGATTTCTGCCTCTTTTTTTTGTCAGCATTCCTACTTCTCAGACCACAGCAAATGGGGTTGCTGTAAGGCCTTCTGGTAATGGCAAGGAGATGCCTTCAGTAGAATGTGACAGTTGTGACTTAACTGTGGAATATAGCATTGAAACTGATCTTAGATTTTAGAAACATTAGAGCAGCTTCTAATATATTAATAATACACTTTGAATGGAAAAAACACAGGGGTAATTCTGATCTCTGTGAATCAGAAGTAATTGTGATTGCACTACTGTAAAAATATTTTGGTGGTGAGTTCATGGAGGTAAACCCCCCATGTGACGGTTTCTACATTCCTGTTCTTCCTTTCTGCTGTGTAAGTGATGCAGTACACTGATGAAAAAGCCCTGTCTCACTCTAAAAGCCTACCACTTTCCTCCACTGGCCAACTTCCCTGAGTGCCTAATGTTCTCATCCCCGTGGTCTGCCACTATTTATGAGGAAGTATCCATGAGACGTGTGTTTGCATGAGACATGCCCACTCCTAGTTTTAATTTGTCACCTTGTTTACACTACAGGAGGTGGTTTTGACTTTAAAAAAACCCAAACCCAAAACCAAAACCAAAAACCACAAAACAAACTCACATTCATTTACCACTCTGATTTATTATGTTACACTGAGATGAAGGCAAAATACTCTATCACTCTGCTCTGTTGGGATGCTTCTACAAAAAGAATTAAAAAGTATAACAGTTAAAGCCAGCAAATATGTAAAGTTTTTTCTTGTTCTCATAGCATAACAAGCTTTGTCATTTTAGCTCTCCAATTAAACATTTTTTTTTTCTTGAAATTTTGTAAAGCTTAAAGGAAATATCACAGATGTATATCCATGAACACCTAAGGGAGACCAAATGAGGACCTGTTGGATATGTCAGTAGACAGCCCAGCTGTGCATTTTTGGGGGGGTTTTATTCAGTTAAATATTAAAACTATACAAATGTAAAATAGAATGGGAAATGTGTGGAATTTTTGATTTATCTATGTCAAATCTCAGTTTGAGTAAAGGTATTAGAATGCAACAGAAAGATACATTAGCAAACATGGGCATGCAGTCAGTATGCATTCTTGGATAATTCAAATTAATTATCTTTTGGTTCATAATGTCATTATACTATTAGATTATCTGTATTTACAGAGCTTAATACTTCTTATACAAGAAAGCATGTTGTAAGCTATTTTATATGGTCTTTTCTCTGTGTTTGAATGAGTCATTTTATGATAGAACACTGATCAGAAGTGACAAATATTATTATACTGGCAAACTATCAGGCATCACATAATTAGTGGTGAAATGAATGCCAGTATATCATTTAGATTAAAATGTAGTGCACATCTACCTTTCTGTGCCTTAAATAAACTTTCACAGACTAACTCCATATTAAGGTTGCAGAGGGCTCAGGAAGATCCCAAATCAGCACTGAAAGACAAAATATTCAGCACCTCAAGACAGTCAATTCCATTACGCTACTGCTCTTGTGCTTCTTGATGCTTTTGCTTGAGCATTATAACTGACATAAAGATGTGGAACAATAGAAAATTAGATTCCTAGGCACTTTAAATAAGGTTTCTCGATAAAAACTTTGAAGTACCTGCTTCTGTGAGGACTTTGTATTACTGTATTGCATGAAAAGAAAAGATAAGGTAAACATGGAACTACAATTTGACACTTGTGTATGATACAGTGTAGGTATAGCTCAGGACTGTAGGCTGGTGTCTCCTGTTGCCAGTCATTCCTGTTCCTTTAGTAACCCGGTTTTGATCTTCTCGGTATATGAATGATCTTAGAAAAGTTTATAATTAAAGTTACTGTTTTCTTGACAAGAATTCATAGACAAAATTGCACTCTTGCTGTGAACTTCTACCTGACACAAAGCAAAATCTATGTTTTGTGATCCTGTGTCTTTCCTCCCCAGTAGTGTGCCTTCTCTCTCCTCTCTCGAGGCAAAAAGAGTGTGTGAGACCACAAGAGAAGGTACACATCTTCATCAGAACATCCTCTCTCAGCAACCTGTAGCTCTGTACATCTGAGACAAGCTCCCCTACTTTGTTAACAAGCCACACACAAAGGTTATAGTCTCAGTAGCCTCTCATTTTCCTCTAATCCCGGCATCAAAAACACACTCACCACACAGCAGTTAAACCATTCCCCCACCTTTCCCATAAAAACGCAAAATATTTTCTCAGTCCACTTTAAAGCAAACCCTTTCAAGTCTGAAAAGAAACACTGGAGTCCAAATATTGCAGCTGCAAAGCGAATGAGCAGTCTCTGTTCCTGCTCTTGTTTCTGTCACACCATGGTGCCAAAACATTAAAAACCAATTTAACTGCACTCCATTTGTAAATAATCTTGTCAGTATTAAATCATACTACTTACAGACCATGGTCATGCTTCAGTGGATGATGTACAAAAGATGTGGTGAAAGTTGGAACGTTTTTTAATTTTAGAGTACCACCTTTGGTCAAATAGTTTTCCTAAATTAGCCATATAAATCCATGGGAAGATGTCATGGTTTAAACCCAGTGACATTCAAATACCACACAGCCACTCACTTACCCTATCCCCCAATCTCCTCCCACCCTCACCCCCTTCCCACTCAGGGAATAGGGCAGAGAATTACAGGGGTAAAGGGAAAGGACACTCATGGGTTGAGATAAGAACAGTTTAATAGCTAAATTACAATAACATTGAAAATAATAATGATAATAATAGTAGCAATAATATAAAAAAATATACAAATGAGTGATACACAGTGCAGCTGCTCACAATCTAATGTCCAAGGCCCAGCCCATTCCTGGTTAATGCTCCCAGAGCAGAGAGAGCCCCAAAACAGCAATCCCAGAAAAAAGAAGAGCCTGAGAGTCAGAGAGATCATCATCTATATACTGGGCATGACATGCATGATATAGAATCATCATCCAGTTTGGGTCTCAAACTTAAACTTAAGGTCAAATCTTACAGCCAGTAATTGTGGGCTATGCTCCCTCCTAGCTTCTAGTGCACCTGCAGAGTAGATGAGCATGGCAAGCTGAAGAGTCCTTGGCTTAATAGATACATTGCTGGGCAACAACTATAAACATCAGTATGTTATCCACCTTCTTTTCAGCAAATATCCAAAACATAACCCCGTACCAGCTACTAGGAAGAAAATTAGCTCTATCCCAGACAAAACCAGCACAGAAGACATGCAATTAATTGGCCCAATGTTCATGAGTTCTAAACAGTTAAAAAAAAACCCAATAAATTGAAATTAAAACTATTCAACAGATCTAAAAACCACACAAATTTATATATTTAGACACCTTATTGCAGGCACCAAAACAGATCTTTCCATTGACTTTGGATCAGACTCCAAAAGCAACACTTAGATGTAAAGTTGTGCGGACCAAAAAGACACTTGGGGATTTATGTGCAAGGAAATAACAGCAGGATTTGTGAGTAGTACTCTGTTTCCTCCCACTTTGCCTTTGAAAAAGAAATTTACATTTATATCTGTGATTACAAAAGTCCAGTTTCCTCTAGGATAACTGCCTAAATTTCTAATTTCCTGTTTCCCCATGTCTGACTGTTGGAAGGATGTGTTTGTGAAGAAAAACAGGCCCTGAGTGTT
The DNA here is from genome assembly GCA_013400615.1 of Syrrhaptes paradoxus. NCBI lineage: Eukaryota > Metazoa > Chordata > Aves > Pterocliformes > Pteroclidae > Syrrhaptes > Syrrhaptes paradoxus. The sequence continues at coordinate 24,340 of VZTO01027689.1, forward strand.
CCAGTTGCACTGGAAGATGTGATTTCAAACAGAAGTTATCTAGTCATTCACATGCTGTTTTCCCACAGACTAGCATTGCTGTTCTTGTTCTTACATTTTTTAAGATCAAAAATGTATGCTACTTTTGAGTGGCATTAACAAAACATGGGAATTAAGTACTCTTCATCTTAAGATTTGATTAAAAGAAAAAGGAGGTTGTGAGAGATTGCAACATTTTTCCCAATGCACCCTGCTAAGCTTCCCCTTTTACTCTCTGTGTTAGATCTCTGCACTCAAAATTTTGAACAAGACACAAGAAACATCAGGCTTTACTGGGGGCCTAACCTAAGTGCATCTATGCAAATGCAGGTAGAAAGGGGAATAAACAAAAGGTATCAGAGACATGCACAAGCCTGCAGAGCTATGATTTTTCTGGCATCATGGACATGTGGTGGGATGGATCCTATGAACGAAGTGTTGGAATGGAAGGACACAGGCTCTTTAGGAAAGACAAGCAGGGGAGACTAGAAGGGAGGATCACCTTCTATGTCAGTGCCCAACTGGAGTGCATGGAGCTCTGCCTGGGCATGGATGAGGAGCTGGCCAACAGCTTATGGGTCAGGGTTAAAGGGAAGGCGGGGACAGAGGGACATTATAGTGAGGGTCTGCTACAGGTTTGGGTTGGGAGGGACCTTAAAGATCATCTAGTTCCAAGCCCCCTGCCATGGGCAGGGACACCTCTTACTAGACCAGGTTGCTCAAAGCCTCATCCAGCCTGGCCTTGAACATCTCCAGGGATGGGGCATCCACAACTTACCTAGGCAACCTCTTCCATTGTCTCACTATCCTCACGGTAAATAATTTCTTC
>VZTO01027689.1:25264-48619 GCA_013400615.1 Syrrhaptes paradoxus
TCATCAGCCAACATCCCCAAGTCCTTCTCCTCAGAGCTGCTCTCAAACCATCCTCTGCCCAGCCTGTATTTGTGCTTGGGATTGCACCAACCCACGTGCAGGACCTTGCACTTGGCTTTGCTGAACTTCATGAGGTTGGCATAGGCCTCCCTCTCAAGCCTGTCCAGGTTTCTCTGGATGCCATCCCTTCCTTCCAGCATGTCAACCATACCACACATCTTGGTGTCATTGGCAAATTTGCTGAGGGTGCACTGGATGCCACTTTCCATGTTGCCGGATGCCACTTTCCATGTTGCCAACAAAGATGTTAAATAGCACCAGTCCCAGTACCGATCCCTGAGGATTGCCACTTGTCACCGGTCTCCATTTGAACATTGAGACATTGGCCGCAACTCTCTGAGTGCGACCATCCAGCCAATTCCTTATCCAGCGGGTGGTCCATCCATCAAATCCGTATTTTTCCAATTTGGCCACCAGGATGTCTTGCAGGACAGTGTCAAATGCTTTGCAGAAGTCCAGGTAGATGACGTTTACTCTTCCTTTGTCCACTGATGCCGTAACTCCATCGTAAAAGGCCACCAGGTTTGTCAGGCATTATTTGCCCTTGGTGAAGCCATACTGGTTACCAGTCACCTCCCCTTCGTTTTCTGTGTGCATTAGTAAAGCCTTCAGGAGGATCTGCTCCATGATCCATCCATATATCTGTATATATATATATACCTACACACTTTCTATAATGGTCTATCCTTGCTGAAAAAATATGAAGGGAATAAATTTCTTCTATCTATAAAAATATTTAAAAATGTTTTTCAGGAATATGTTAATTTCAGTTTTTAAGGAAAATGTGAAGGTACTATTCTTTTGTGCTTACTTCATCAATATAAAAACATTTCACAGAATCACAGAATCACAGAATCACAGAATGTTAGGGATTGGAAGGGACCTCGAAAGATCATCTAGTCCAATCCCCCTGCCGGAGCAGGAACACCTAGATCAGATCGCACAGGAACGCATCCAGGCGGGCTTTGAATGTCTCCAGAGAAGGAGACTCCACAACCTCTCTGGGCAGCCTGTTCCAGTGCTCTGTCACCCTCACTGGAAAGAAGTTTTTTCTCATNTAGAAGGGGAGGAGAACCTCTCTTGACCTACTGACCACCCCCCTTCTTATACACCCCAGAATGCCATTGGCCTTCTTGGCCACGAGGGCACAGTGCTGGCTCATGGTCATCCTGCTGTCCACCAGGATCCCCAGGTCACTCTCCCCTACACTACTCTCCAACAGCTCAGTACCCAACTTATACTGGAACCTAGAGTTGTTCTTGCCCAGATGCAAGACTCTACACTTGCTCTTGTTAAATTAAAACCCCTTTGCAATATTAAGACAAATTATTTTGGTTTAATACTATTGCCTCATCTCATTTTTATTTTTATATTAGCATGGGATCACTGAGTTTAAAAATCTTTTCTGCACATTGTAATGGGTGACAAAATGTCAAATATTTTCTTGATTTGAAATCGTGTTAGAAAATTCAATTTCCTTCTACAAAGGTTTTTTTCTTTTTTTTCTTCTTTTTTGTAATCTGGAAGTCCTTTCTTTCTCTGTGTTGCTCAGTCTCTGCATTAATTTTTGTCATGTTATTGTCAACATGAATCAGCAAAGCCAGATGAAAATGTCCCACTTATCTAAAAATGTCACAGAAATCACTATGCTTTCTTTGGTTTCAGTGAAGCATCACATCTTTCTGTGATTTGCCTTGCTTTACCCATAACATAAAATTAGTGTTACCTTTAGACATACATGATATTTACTGCAATGTTCCCTACTGGAGAGGATTAACTGAAGTAAAATGCTTTTACATAGTTGAGGTAAAATAAGGTAAAATATTTCGATAATTTCAAAATTATTGACAGGCAATTTTAAAAATTTTGTTCTATGAAAGATTTCAAAACAATGACTTTTTCTGCCTGAGAAGAAATGGCAATATAGCACAAATTCCCAAGCTGAGAAATTACACTTTCTTAGCAGAATTGAGAGTATTTACTGTCAGACACTAGCGTAAGTGGTTGTCACACAACATTACATGGGAAAGAGAGATTTCTCATTCTCTTGGAAGAATACAAGCGGCAAGTAACTTTTCATTTACCTCTGATACAGGCCAAAAGTGTAAGGCAAGAGAAGAGTCAAAGAGGGCAGAAAGTTTCCATTCTTTACTAACCCTAAGTAATATAAGTAACTACAGGAAGGTTTTGGACACCAACATTCCTTTAATTTCTTGTGATTTTTTTACCTGTGCTGGAATTGATTCTCATGAGATCCTCATTTCACCATTTGAGCAAAGGGGTAAATCATGGCCATGTCGTATTTCATGCCACAAGAAGTAGACAAAATAACACCTTTCACACTCTTAAATGTGCATTTAAACCAGTAGTGAATCAATATTTTATGATCCTATACACTGAGACTAAAAAGGCTTTCTCTCCAGCATGCTTGGAAGAAATGAAAAATGGTCTCTAGCTCACATCTAACTGTCTGCCTAGCATAATAATGCTGAATCTGGAAAAATGGTAAAACTGAAAATATGCATGAAAATCAGCTGCTGGAAGAGTAATTCAGTACTCCATAACCAGCAGTGCCGATTCTGCAATGGGCAATCATCAGCAGTAGTTCTTGCGGTAGAAAATGGGTCCTTGAGCTGACAGCTTGATAGGTTAAAAGCTTCTCAGCTCTCTCTGAAATTTTAAGCCTGAGGAAGAGAGCATTATCCTCATTCTGTTTTACTTTCTGATAATAAACTTGGTCCTCAGACTCACTATGTATACATTCATGTAATTGTTTACTGTCTTACAAAACACAGAAACTCTTCAAAGATCATTTGACCACCTTCCAGACCCAAGCAAAATGTGTATACATGTGTGTGCAATATTCAACTTAAACTTCATATTCTAGAAAGCTTAAGAAGCAGTCAGGATCAGAAAACACAAAATGTGTTAATTGAGCTTGACAGTACATACAATACATATACATATACATATACATGTAAAAGTGAAAACACTTAACTAAGGTATGGTTAAAAATGTATTGTAACAAAAGCAAAAAACCCCAAACAAACAAAGAGCCTCAAAACATTTCTCAACATACGTGAAAGCTAGCCCAGAACAGATAGATGTGCAACTTCTCTTCAGGAATTTTCCCTAACTCCTGTTAAAATTACTATGTTTTCAAATGGAGCTGTTACACTCCATGACTTAGTACAATCCATACACCCCATGACTTCGGAAAAAAAGGTGGATTGACATAAGCAACATTTTACTCCAAACAAGTAATATCTTACTTTGCTTGTTATGGCTAAAAAGGATTATATTGGCAAAACAGATGAATGCCAAGCCAGGGAGAGTTACACAAAAAGCTTGAATGCTACATTTTGAAAAAGGTAGAAAGGTCATCTTTTGGGTAAAGTGAAGGTTAACAATAAAACTGCAACTGATTTCAGGTGCTATGATTTGCAGAGTATTTCCAGGATTGTAACTGTTACTTTACATTTTCTAAATGTATGAAGAAACTTATTACTCTTAATTTCTTCCGAACTGAGAAAGCCCCACACACCTCTGCCTCTTATGGCCTGGAGTAACAAGTCTTGATGATGAAGGAGCCTAAGGCAGAAGCAGGAGATACGGAGTTTCTGTCTCACTACATCTTCCTGCCAACAAACATACCTTTGCAGGGAGAAGAAAGGTACTCTGCCTTTAAAATCTTGTAACCTTTCCTGTAGAAATATGTCAGACTCCTGTGGCCTGAACATAACGTAAAAAATTTCCTGAGCAGTCCAGGATTTTAGTCCTCAGATTACCTGAGAAACAGCCTGGATACCTGAGGCCAACCCACATACTTACCATTTGAAGCAGCTTCTTTTTCAAGTACACAGTTTTATGTCAGTATAATAAGTTCAGCACTAAATATCAAGGAAATATAAAGCAATCAGTTAGTATATTTTGGACTGTTACAGGAGTTATTTTTCACTTTTATTACCATAGACAGGACTTGTTACTTTAGTGAACGCAGACTGGGAAAGAAAACATAGACTTACCCATCAGATTTTAGGAACAGAAAAATCAGTGAGATAATGGCCATTAAAATACTTTTAAAATTCAAGGGTTTTTTTTTTAATCCATAGTCAGTTATTTTTCATCAGTGGAAAAACATTCACTGCTTGTTCCCTTTTTATACTACATGTCAGTGGACATTCCTGAAGATAAAGTCTCAAAGCGATGTGCAGTTCAGTCATTTGAATCTGAAATCAGTTGACAGAGTGAAAGGTTTGTGTCATGAGCATAGACTAGATTTTTCAGAAAAAGGTGAAGCATGAAGCACCTTCTCAAGATCACCTCTGGGTTAATGGACATATTCAGCCTTCAATTTTAATGGTGGAATTTTTCTTTAAATCCTGTTGAGATTGTGCTCTACAGAGCACAGAAACTCACATAAATTCTCTGAGAGAAATTAACTTCAAAGATTTTCTTTTCTGAGGATTTTTTCATAGTCTCTCTATCTTATATTTTGTTTTGAGGTGCTACTGAAAACTCTCCTCCTCACATCCTGTTCCCCATGTCTGCATCAGAGCACATGAAGAAAAGGTAGTCCCCTCCTTTTGTCTCATTTAATCACTTCCAGTGTGACAGACAGTAATGACAGAAAAACCTACGTGATTCTGAAGGCCTTAGCAGAAAGGTGAAAAGAAACCTGACTGCCAGGTGTGATGTTTGTGTCTTTGTCACTGTTGAGACATGAAAAAATACAAAATAAACAGTCCTTTAAAAAGTGTAGATGTAACTGAAAATTTAACAGGACCACTCATTTACTAAGATCTTATCTGAAACCTAACAGGTAGACTACTTAGGTTTTGGCCTGAACCCTAAACAGCACCCATTATCTAAATATCATTTGAATTAAGCTATCATAAGAATTCTACCTGCCTTATCAACTCTTGAAATATTCTCACTAGTTTGCAGCATATTATGGGAAAAATAATATAAACTTTAAAAATTAAATTCATACCAAAACAGAAGGCCCTCTGCCACACATGAAATCCACTTATGGCATTATAAACAAATGCCCAGCCTAGCCCAGATTCAGGATTTTAAAAATTTATTTCTGCACTATATTTACCACACAATGAGCTTGTCTGTGCAGTCATTTTGCCTTGGAATTACTCGTATAAGTGAGAGACCCCCAAAGGAAGGCAAGGTTGTAGCGTTATCAAACCATATGAATAAAGGTTAACTTGCTTAGGAACTGAAAAGTCAAATCCCCCAAAAAAACAGGAACAAGTGTACTTATCCAACAGGCACAAATTTTAGAGAAATAAACAAAGAAGCTAGGATGAGAATTTATGAAAAATAATCCCAATGTCAAACAACAAATCTGAAAACAAGCAAAAATTAAAATAAGCCTGTAACCCCCCAACCCCTTCCTATCTATTTGTTGTTCTCTGTGTGTAAGATTGGCAAAAGAAGGTAAAACAGCTGAAGTTTTGGGGGTATCAATTTTACCAATACTAGCAAGAACTCCTGTTGAAAAAGTCAACAAAGAGAAAGGAAAAATAAAATAAAATACTCTTGCCGTATTGAGAATATAGTCCGTAGGCAGGCACACTTTTAAGTGGAAAAAGGAGCGGTCAGCTGCAGGGAGGTTTTGCTCAGCAGTTGAGATTTCCATGCAAGCTCATCACATCCCAGACACTTCTCCCTAAGCGTATCACAATTCCTTGATTCTTCTTCCACTTCATAAATAATATCATTTATATTTCAGTGGGATAAACCCAAAAGCAGGCATGTGCTAGCAAAGTTTGCTGGTGGCACAAATTGAGTAGGTATTTAAATGAAGCATAAATAGCAAAATATCTTATGGAAAAATTGAATGCTTCTGAGAACTGAAATAACAGGGGCAGAAAAAAATGCAATGGTGCAAAGAATAAAACCTTGCATTTGGTCCTTAGTTTGCTTTTGCTTTAACAGAAAGAAATAGATTTGTCAGCTGGAACCAGAGGACAGAGGAGAGATCAGAGTGAAACATCTGATCCTAGAACAATCAACGTAGATGAAGTGAATATACAGCGGATGAGGTATTTCTATTACAAATACAAAGGTATTAATGAAATCATTCTTGCCCTTACTAAGACCTCATGTGGGATATAATTTTTTTCAACCCCATTTGAGAGTGACTTATTTAGACTTCAAAAGCTGCCAGCAACAGACACTAGGTACACCCAGAGAATTAATTTTCCCTGTTATGGGTGGAAACCAAAGGGGATAGGCTGTTTTAAGAACAAAATGGGGACTGAGAGAGGATGCAAAGCTGTCTTAGATGTACATGGAGGAGCTGAAAACACATGAAATCATAGAATCATGGAATGGTTTTGATTGGGAGGGACCTTAAAGATCATCAAGTTCCAACCCCCCTGCCATGGGCAGGGACACCTCTTACTAGACCAGGTTGCTCAAAGCCCCATCCAGCCTGGCCTTGAACACCTCCAGGGATGGGGCATCCACAACTTCCCTGGGCAACCTGTTCCACTGCTTCACCACCCTCAATGTAAAAATTTCTTCCTAATATCTAATCTAAATCTACCCTCTTTCAGCTTAAAACCATTACCCCTTGTTCTATCACTGCACTCCTTGATAAAGAATGCCACCCCATCTCTCCTGTAGGCCCCCTTTAAGTACTGGAAGGCTGCTATAAGGTCTTCCCGAGCCACCTCTTCTCCAGGCTGAACAACCCCAACTCTCTCAAGCTGTCCCCACAGGGGAGGTGCTCCAGCCCTCAGACCGTCTTCGTGGGCCTCCTTCGGACCTGATCCAACAGGTCCATGTCCTTATGTTCGGAACCCCGGTGCTGGACGCAGTAGTCCAGGTGGAGTCTCATGGGAGTGGAGTAAGGGGGAGAATCACCTCCTTTGACCTGCTGCTAATGTTTCTGTTGATGCAGCCCAGAACACAGCTGGCTTTCTGGGCTGCAAGCGCACATTGTTGGGTTGTGTTCAGCTTCTCATTAACCAACACCGCCAAGTTCTTCTCTTCAGGGCTTTTCTCAATCCATGCTCTGCCCAGCTTGTATTTATGCTTGGGATTGCCTCAACCCATGTGCTGGACTTTGCACTTGGCCCTGTTGAATTTCATGAGGTTGGCCCTGAGGTGGCCGGACCTTGTACAACCTACAGACTACTGTCCACTGCTGCTATTCCATGTAGGAACCAGTGACACAGCGGCAAGCAGTCTGAAGAATACAAAGAGGGACAAAGTTAGAAGAGAGGAGCTGTCCTTGTCCAGTCAAGCCTATGAACACAGAGATGCTGACAGACCTCATAGAATCATAAAATCATAAAATCGTAGAATGTTTGGGGTTGGAAAGGACCTTAAAGATCATTGAATTCCACACACGCCCCCCCCCCCTCACCGCCATGGGCAGGGACACCTCCCACTAGACCAGGTTGCTCAAAGCCTCATCCAGCCTGGCCTTGAACACCTCCGGGGATGGGACATCCACAACTTCCCTGGGCAACCTGTTCCAGTGCCTCACCACCCTCACCATAAAAAATGTCTTCCTAATATCTAGTCTAAATCTACCAGCTTTCATCTTATAATCATTGCCCCTTGTCCTGTCACTGCACTCCCTGATAAAGAGTGTTTCGTCATCTCTACTGTAGGCCCCCTTCGGATACTATAAGGTCTCCCTAAGGCCTTCTTTTCTCCAAGCTGAGCAACTCCAACTCTCTCAGCCCGTCTTCATAGGGGAGGTGCTCCAGCCCTCTGATCATCTTTGTGTCTCACCTTTGGACTCGCTCTAACAGGTCCATGTCTTTTCTGTGTTGGGGCCCCCACATCTGAACACAGTACTCCTGGTGGGAGCTTGCAAGAACAGAGTAGAGGGGCAGAATTTCCTCCTCTGACCTGCTGTTAATGCTTCTTTTGATGCAGACCAGGGTACAGTTTGCCTTCTGGGCTGCAAGCGCACATTGCCAGCTCTTGTTGAGCTTCTCATCAGCCAACATCCCCAAGTCCTTCTCCTCAGAGCTGCTCTCAAACCATCCTCTGCCCAGCCTGTATTTGTGCTTGGGATTGCACCAACCCACGTGCAGGACCTTGCACTTGGCTTTGCTGAACTTCATGAGGTTGGCATAGGCCTCCCTCTCAAGCCTGTCCAGGTTTCTCTGGATGCCATCCCTTCCTTCCAGCATGTCAACCATACCACACATCTTGGTGTCATTGGCAAACTTGCTGAGGGTGCACTGGATGCCACTTTCCATGTTGCCAACAAAGATTTTAAATAGCATTGGTCCCAGCTGATCTATAGATGGCAAGGGCTGCTTGGAGGAATGTCCAGGACTGTCCGTAATGTTATTCCTGGAGGTCTCCTGCACCAGAAAATCAAATATCTTGTTATGAAGATGGTTAGGGCTTCAGTCAGTCACTGTGTCTCATGCCAGTCCATTGCCACACATCAATCTCGTCTTAATTATTGAGAAACTTACAGGGCATTTGATGATTAAGTATGACAGGTATGCACATGGCTAGAGTTCTGGTATCCAGCTTTTCACATTGTGTGAAAAGAGGTTGGATATAGGTGAGAAGTGTTATTAGAGTCCTTATTGAGGGAAAGTCTGAGTTTAGTCATTTTAGGGGAAACAGGATAATTGAACTTGGCAAGAGCCACCAATCTTTGTATTATACATGTTTATTCTATAGTTCAGATAGGGTGTCTTATTGTGGTATGAAACATGGAACAGAGTTAGTGGGCATGAGGCACCTTAACTCCTTCAAAGGCAAACTAGTAATTTCTTCAGAGTAACAGCTTACTTTTCTTTTCAGCAGGTGAAAATATGGGGGCTGGAAGGGAGGGGTAAAGGGAAAAATACATGATGACTATTTCAAATGAAACACTTTGCCTACATTGTTCAGAAGGTGTACAAAACCCTGAAGGAGAAATACAAACGTATAATTATATTCTCTCTTTGCCTGGTCTTTTGAAAGAAAGAGTGATGTTTTGGAGGAGGACAAATAACGTATCACTTGGCAGTAATTAATAGTCACAAAACATAACAGAGAATGGGACAGTGGTTAACCTGATTATGTATGAAAACATGCATTTAAACACCGTCATAAGCTGCAAGATCTTTACCTTGTGTTTTTAAGAAGAGGTTTACTTTTAAACAACTGGTAATGATTTTTCTAGCAATGTACCTAACCTTTAGTATGTTTTTTTCCAGTGAAAAATTAAGTATCTTGATTTTTCCTGCTGTTCATCCACCCACAATTTGTTAGTTTTTAAGTGGATGCTGCTACTTGAAAATCTGAGGTGAGTATCAATTGACCTGTCATTCCTGTTTCAATTTACTGATGAAGATAGGGACATACTACAAAATAAACATGTATAACATGAAGAACAGTGGGAAAGATACTATGCAAAGTTGAAAAATACATGGACAAGCTTGCCAGGGAAACTTTTTGTACACCATGGCAGAGGTAGCACTGACAGCCTTAGTTTAGTAATGAAGAATGACTATCAACAGCATCAAAAGCGCCAATGAAAAGAAAATCAGTGGCTGAACAATCTTAACCTATGACAAGCTCTCTGGTGGGTGTGAGAGTTGAGCATGCATGAAAATGAGGGTCTGAGGTTAAGAACTTTATGAACTCCCTCTAGCGCAGCCCAAGAAGTGCCTGCTCAGCACAAACATCAACTCAACCCTACCCTTCACTGTGATCTGCTAGCCACCAGAAAGCACTGAAAATTATTCCATTCACTGAAGTGAAATGGAAAATAACACCACAACACACAGAATTCTCTTTGAAGTGGTTCTGTTTGACACCAAATTAATAAAGTACAGTGTTTTCTCTTTTTCAGCTGTGACTATAATGAAGCCTGCCCACTTGTGACTATCACCGCAATTATACAGTACACTGGGAGAGGTCTACACAGCTGCTTACAGACCATCAGGAAGACCAGGTATTCACCAGCCTGAATTCTCAAGAGTGACCTGTGCAGTTCACAAAAACAATTACATCAATAACACTCCTTGTCCCTTTTGCTCCCCAGAGAAATGTGGAAGCTGGGGCTGGTGAAGAGTCACTCTCTCCATCTGAGAGAGAGAGGGAAGAGACTCTGTTGCCATGGTGTGCAACTGCTTTTTCATAAATGTTTCAGTAAGGTCATGCCCTGCTTGATTAATTCCAAGAGTTCACATTCATCTACTGCCACACAGACAGCTTACAGCAGATGGTCACTGAAACCATTTCATGCTGACTTATAACCCTTCTCTTTTTTCAGTACATAATATATCGGGATGGTTGTATTCTGGACAAAGAAGTAACTGGCACAACCACTGAAAAGCAGCCTCTGTTGCACCTGCATCCCAGTTGCCTTGGCTGACAACTAAAAGGTAGCAAATTTTGCCCATTCAGACTGTGCTGGGTGCAGATGTAGCAGAGTATGTGGACCTAGGGCATTTTTTCTGTGTAATTTCACATGGTTTAAAACAGCATGGGCACAAACACAGGAATAACACAGTTTCTGAAGTGGATGTATACACAGTCCAAAGACAGGTCAATGGACAACAGAAATTATTTTACATCCTATGTCCTGCTCACCTTTTGTTCTCTCACACAAGCATCAGGTTGTCAATGATAACAGGAAGGGAAAGGAAGGACTGGGAGGAGGTGGGTTTGTTATGTTTTGATATACCATAGTCTGTGATGTAATGAGTTGAAGGCAAACTTGCAGAACAAGAATTTCTGCTGCAGTACAGAGGAGAGCAGAGGTGGTTGTAAGTGGCAAACTAGGAAAAAGGGGATTCTGCTTTTAGATTTCTCATAACTTGTGAAACTCCATGCTTCTGCCTAAATGATGCCATTGTAAGAAATTTTATTGGCATATTTCTTATCCATATTTTTCAATGGAGTTCAAGGGCAAATTCACTGAGTATGAATTTGCCCAAGTTAAACTAAACCAATATTCACTGAGTTCTCACTCAGTCCAGTGGAAGTTGTCCCTGCCCATGGCAAGGGGGTTGGAACTCAATGATCTTTTAAGTTCCTTTCCAACCCTAACCATTCTATGATTCTATTGTTTTCATTACAGATAATTTTCACGCCTTGGTTGAAATTAACTCCCCCTCCCAAGATCCTGCCCACCCCTGGGTCCCTGAGCAGTAGCCAAAGCACTGGTGTTATCAACACCTTTCTAGCTACCAATGCAACACACAGCACTAGTAAGGCTGCTATGGGGAAATTAACTCCATCTCAGCCAGACCCAGTACACCCTTGCTCTGTATTCATCATTGGCTGTTTTATCACCCTCACGAACATAGCTCTTGAGATAGGTCATGGGCATTTGTTAACCTGAAGGTCAGAAACTCTTTAAATAAATAGACAAACTTTCTTTCAAAATCTTTCTGAAATTCAGTGTAATTTGAAGTAAGGAAATCAGCCCACTCCATCACACGCTGAGCTTGTTTTTGTCAGCGTGTGCTCCTAATCACTTACCAATTACTTATGTAAATTGGAGGAGTAGATGCCAGAGGTTATTTTCAAGGCTGCCTCACAGGGGCCATATAAAGCCAACAGTTGTAGATATCCATGGGGTTTTTAGGTTGGTTTTTTGGGGTGGTTTGCTTGTTTGTTTGGGTTTTTTTGGGGGGGTGTGCATTTAGAGCTTTAAAAAAAGTCCTTTGTTTCACTTAGACTCCCAAAGCGGACTGTTTTAGTGCTTCTGGGCAGCATTTTCTTCAGCTGTCAAAAGCCAGCAGCTAACAATTATGGCACAGATAACCACAATGAAGTATTCTTGTTGAAAAATGAAAGCAGAAAAAACTGGCAGATTATGAATGCAAATGGCTTTTTAATTTAAAACTAGGTTTTGCTTTTCTATTACAGTAAAATTTTTACCTTGGTGTTCAGTGGGTGTTGAAGTATTTTAAGGGCTAAAAGCACATCTTCCTCCCTGTACTTCCATTTTCTTCACCTCTCTTCTGTGTGCAGTTTTATCGTATCTGCTATTTATCATATAAACATAGTGTGAAATGATGTGGATAGCTGTCAAAAAGGTAGAGCAAAAGGTTGATCAAAGTACAATCCTTTAAACGTGTTTCTTAGTTTGCATAATTATGTTTAATCAAGTCATACAGAATGTATGCACCATTTTGTTGTGCTGTGGTGACCAGTGACAACTGAAATTCCCTGCAGGAAAGGTCCTTTGCAAATTCTCTGAGATCCTACAGTGAAATGAATGACATTCTAATCTGAATTAGATATAGTTCCTGCAGAGGGGAATCTAAGCAAGCCTGCAGAAAACTGCTGATTCTTTTATTAAATAAGACATTTTCTTGCTTTGCTATCTTAGTACTGTGAAAATTTTCTCACGGAAGTTTACAAACTAACTGATATATAGGGTATTTGTATATTTTTAGATGAAAAAATGTCAGTTTAAATTTTATATGAGGTTAAATACAAGCAATAGAAAGATTAAATTTTTTTATATCTGATCTTTTGAAGATTAAAACCAATCCATGCATAATCCCTCCCTGCTAGCCAGAACGCATTTTTAAAATGTTTCTTTAATTATCTAAACACTAGGACTTGCACATTGTATAACATCATATGATCATATCTAAAGTATTATTAATAGATTAGTGTGTTACAAAATGCAGGGGAATCTCTTTGTAATTTTCCTGTGTGCTTAATTCTCTCTCTTCTGTACACTTTTAACATTTTGCCTTGCTTGGTCATAGAAATAATATAATAATGTAACATTTTGTGTGTTCAATTAGAGGATCTCAATGGCCCTAGTAACTAAATTATCACAAATTGAGCTTGTTGGGACTTTTCTGATTCTAAAGCATTTTTTGGGGGGAAGTAGGGAACACTGTCGTGTGGAAACTAAGAGGCTTTCAGAACAATACAAATTATTCTGACAAACTTTCAGGCTTTCCTTACATTTGACCAGCTCTTCAGGTGATCTGCTAGGAGTTAAGATGTCAGGTGTCTTTCCTCAGGGTTGTCAGTAATCCAGGAACTCTAGATGCTTATGTTCCCAAGCTCTGGGCAGCTCTACCATGTATGCATGTGTTTTTGAGAAGTGCACACTTTTGTTTAAAATACCATTGATTAGCTTGTTTAAAAGTCCAGGAATAAGGTTCCTCTAAACCAACTAGTACAGAGATTGCATCGTAAAAAAACACAGGAAGAGTGGTTCTCTCAGCCATAGCAATCTGTTATGGAAACTGGCTCTTAATATACAGTGTTCTTGCAATTGTGAGTCATTCTTTATTGCCCATGATGGTCAAGAGCAGCCTGCACATGTTTTGGAGGTGCTTCAGCTGTGAAACTGAAAAAGTCAGGAAATCTCCATGCTAGTTGATCCTAACTCCTTTTGGAAAACTTGTGCAAAAAAGTCTGTGTGTGAACAGTGCCATGTTCTCTAGACTATGGCTGGAAGGTTGGTGTAGGTCAGTGACTGACCCCCCAGACTTCAACTGAGGAAGTATCTCCAACTTCAGTTCTAGTCTAAAAAAGCCAAGATTAGTTTTGACTAGGTCTTCTGAGCTCTGTGGAAGAGCCTGAGATAGAGGACAAATACTTCCTCCTCCTCTTTCGTTTTGCCATGTTGTCCTCCAGTCAGGAAGATCATTCAAATTTAAAAGATTCCCTGATAATATTTTATATTTTTAATCAGTCAATTAAGTTTCAGTTGAATCCTTCAAACATGCAAGTTTCCCACCAGTCTCTATAACAGCTCCAGTTCACAGCTGGTCTAGGTGAAAACAATGAAACTAAGTGCCGTGTTGACTACTGTAGGAAGTGGGCAAGTCTCACCTTCCAGCCAGAGTGAAAAAGTCTGAATCTTGGATATAGCATTTAACTGTCGTGCCATCTTGACCCTGTCATTTAACAACTGGTGATCTCAGTTTTCCGAGTTGTGATGTCAGAATCCAGTATTCATTCACCTGAAAGTGGTAGGGTGTTTTGTGTAAAACCATATACAGAGTGATTCTCTAATTTAATCTCTTGGGTTCACTTCTATTTTCTGCATTTTCAGAGAGTGGTGGTTTGACCTTGGCTGGACTCCAGCTGTCCACCAAGCTGCTTTACCACTCTCCTTTCTCAGATAGAAAAGGGAGGGAAAATATAATTAAAGTCCCATGGGTTGAGATAAGGACAGGGAGATCACTCAGTGATTACCATCATGGGCAAAACAGACTCAGCTTGGGGAAATCAGTTTAATTTATTGTCAATCAAAAGTCAGAGTAGGATAATGAGAAATGAAAATTAATCTTAAAAAACCTTCCCCCCACCCCATTCTTTCTTCACGAGCTCGAATTCACTCACAATTTCTCTACCTCCTCCTCCTGAGTGACACAGGGAGAAAGGGAATGGGGGTTGTGTCTTGCCCCACTTCAGTGGATGGTCAAGGGAGGTGAATCTTTTGTGGTTCCCCAAAAAGGAGCACTGACTGGACTTGCTGATTCCCTACTCAGCAGGGCCACAGAGTTGCTAGAATTAGACAAACTCAGAGGAGTAATCCAACACAATTTTATTTAATTACTTCAGCAACTGCAAGAATGTTATGAATCAACTGCTCAAACACCAAATAACACTTATCAATTAGCACCAGATAATGCTTATCAATTAAGTGCCAAAAAATACTTGTCAATTACTTGGAGGTAAAATCAGGCATAAAATAGAGTAGGAAAGAGTTAAGAGAGAAGAAAAAGGGGGGGGCAGAAAGAGAGAGGGAGTGACAGAGAAAGACACATAGAGATATCACCACCCCACTCGTTCCAGCAGCGAAGTACATCAGTCTCAGGTGGAATCTAGATCCAGGGGTGATGAGTTGACAAAGTGGTGGTCGTGCTCACGTTTTATACAGTCTGGTCTGTCGAGGATAACCCCTAGGGAGGGCAACTGCCCTGTATCCAGGTTACCTTCCAGATTGCGTTTGGGAGTGTGGCTAGTTCCCAACCAGGAGATGAACCCCAGCCCCCAGCAACTATGCACCACCTCAACAGGCATGCCTGTCACTCAAAATCATTTTAACAACTTGGTAATGTCCCTTCACAAAAGAGCCTTTTCTTCTAACATGCTCTGCCCAAGCTGTTTCTAGACGTACTGACACCTCTTGTTCTGCCTGGAATTGTTTGAGACAAAAAGCATAGATGCTTAGCAGTGCCTGACAGGTTATGGTCAGTTCATCAAATATTGTCTTTGCCCCTCCTTCCTCCACACACTCTTCCTCTGCTGCAGCATGGGTTCCCTCCCATGGGAGACAATCCTCCATGAACTTCTCCAGTGTGGGTCTCTCCCATGGGCTGCAGTTCTTCACAGACCACTCCAGCATGTGTCCTTTCCAGGGGGTTAAGTCCTTCAGGAACAGACTGCTCCAGTGTGGGCTCTTCACAGGGTCACAGCCTCCTTTGGATGTATCTACCTGCTCCATTGCAGGGTTCTCCACGGGCTGCAGGTGGAGATCTGCTCCTCCGTTACCCTCCATGGCTACAGGGGCACAACTGACTCACCGTGGTCTCCGCCACGGGCTGCAGAGGAATCTCTGCTTTGGCGCCTGGAGCGCCTCCTCCCCTCCTTCTTCACTGATCTTAGGGTCTGCAGAGTTGTTTCTCATTGTTTCTCTCACATATACTCACTCCTCACTTCTGGCTGCTGTTGCACAGCAGGTTGTTTTTGTTTTTTTTTCCCTTCTTAAATATGTTATCACACAGGTGCTACCACTGACACTGATGTGCTCAGCTTTGGCCAGAAGTGGGTCTGTCTTGGAGACGGCTAGTACTGGCTATAGCAGACATGGTAGCTTCTCACAGAAGCCACCTCTGTAACTGTTACCAAAACCTTACCAAGCAAACCGAACACAGCAAGGAAGTCTGAAAATTACTAATTTACATCCTTGCCTTCCTTTCACCTTCCCCCTTCCTCCTCTCTCTCTTCCTCTCCAAGTCCCTCTCCCTCTCCTCTCCTTTTTCTGTTTCTCTGTAAAGAGGAGACATTTAAAGTATTTCACATGGATTTCGAGTTTCTAGTGCAGTCAAGAGGATACTGGTGAAATCAAAAGTTGGGGAATTCCTTTCACTGAGACCTCTACTAATTTGTAAGAAATATTTCTATTTTCTACACACATGTGCAAGAATCAGTGATCTGTTACCTACTAATCATTTTCTATTTTCTGTATCAGACCACATAGAAAAATTTTCAGGTTCACAGGCTTCAGACTGAATATTTCCAAGAGCAGCCAGCCAAATTTTCTAAAAACAAATTAAATATACCAGTCTTTTTGGAGGCAATTAAATAAAGTAAATTTGGAGTTCCTAGAACATTGACGTTTCAAAGTATAACATAAGTTGTCACTACTACTAGCTGGTGAAATTACTCTGATTTTTTTTTTTCCTTTTCTAACAACTCTTGGTCCCTTTTCCTTATCCGTATCCAATGACAAACTTTGCTACTTTTGCTTGGATAATCATTTATGTCATGCAAAAGATGTACATGATGCTGGAATGTCAATGGGAAGATTAGGTCAGAGTTTTCCTTTAAATGGGAAACAAAATTAAACTTTGATTCTCTACCAAGTCTGACATAATGCAGGTGTATGAGAAATGTGTCACCAGTGGGATTCCCCAGAGCTCAATTTTAGGGCCAGTGCACTTTACTGCTTTATAAATGCTCTGGACAAAGGAATCAAATGTAGATTAAGTGTGTTTACTAACTATACTAAAGTAGGAGGAGTTGTGGACTCTTGAGGGCAAAGAGGCTTTGCAGACAGATCTGGGTAGACTAGAGAGCTGGGCAATCACCAACTGTATTAATTTTAAAAAGAGCAAGTGCCAGAGTCTCCACCTGGGACAGGGAAGTCCTGGTTATTTGTACAAATTCAAGCACAAGAGATTATGGAGGAGCCCTGTGGAAAGAGATCTGGGGGTCTGGGTTGATGGTAAGTTAAATATGAGTTAACAGTGTGCCCTGGCAACCAAAATGGATGACTGTGTGCTGGGGTGCATCAAGCACAGCATAGCCAGAAAGTCGAGGGAGGTGATTGTCCCACTTTACACCGCACTGATGAAGCCCCACCTGAGTACTGTGTGCAGTTTTGGGTACCTCAAACTATTAGAGTGTATCCAGAGGAGGTAGACCAAGATGGTGAAAGCTCTCAAGGGCAGAACTTACAAGGCGTGGCTGAGGTCACTTGCTCTGTTCAGCTTGGAGAAAAGAAGGCTAAGGGCTGCCCTCATGGCAGTCTACAACAAGGAAACAAGGGGCAGTGGAGCAGGAGGTGCAGATGTCCTCTATCTGGTGACCAGCAACAGGACACAAGGAAACAGAATGAAGCTGTGTCACAGGGAGTTCAGACTGGACATTAGGAAAAGGTTCTTCAATGAGAGAGTGGTCAGTAACTGAAACAGGCTCCCCAGGGAAGTGGTCATGGCACCAAGCATGTCAGAATTCGAGGAGCATCTGAGCAATGCTCTTAATCATACGGTTTAGTTTTGTACAGTTCTGCAAGGATCAGGGAGTTGAACTCAATTATCCTTATGGGCCCCTTCCAACTCTAGATATTCTATGTTTCCATGATTTTTTTCTCATGTTTTGATTGAGATGTAGTTTTCCTCCAAATCTGCTGAAAAAGCTGTGCTGGAATTGTCTTCATACCAAGTTTCAGAGGTAAGCTAATTTTAAGTGTAATTCTAGACGACTATAACGTTTCCACTTGGCGGAGTATTTTTTTTTTTTTTTCCCTTCGATCAGCTTCCAGTGCACAGAAAATATTTCCCTCAAGGAAGCTGCAAAACTCTTCATAAATTACTGGCCAGAAATGGAGAAATCATACAAGAGAAAAGGTTCAGAGAAGAATGGCTCTATGGCAGACATTAGGGTGTTAGAAATTATGAGAAATGTAAGAGGTATGATGACAGGTTTGACAACATATTCTCTTTTACATATATATTACATCATTCACGAAAGGATGGCATGGAGTGAAAAAATTTCCCATTAATTCTCCTAGCATCTTCTCACATAGTTACAAATAATTACAGAAAATAATTGTTTTTCCTTCCTTGCCCTGGTTTCCAGTCCTGAGTTGCAGAATGGTCAGAATTTACTCAGACCTGGAGACAAAGACAGAAATGTCCACTTTGTAACTGGAAGATTTGTGATGAACTATCATTTACAGATGCAACACAAATCGTACAGGACAGGGAAAGGAGGCAAATCACCACTGTAATTAGCATTTGCCTTGCTGTGAATACCTTATTCTACCAATTCTGAAAGAAAGGAATAGTTAAACACATTTTCAGTAAAACTTAGGCCAAATATAACACCATTGTGCTAATCTGAAATGAACTGTGCCTAATCCATTTGCTGCAACGTGCAGGTAACTCACTGTTTCTGGCATCTTAACTTTTTCATTTCATGTTACATTTACTTAACAAATAAAGTTTATCCCAAGATTTATCTTCAGCAGTTCCTTTTGCACTATCACTGAGATGAAGAAAAATTCAGGTTTTCTTCCACAGGAAAGACCCTGATTTCAAAAGACTTTAATCTGTGTTACTCCATACATATGTTGGCATTATTAAAAATATGCATGATCTGATTAGGACTTTAGTGGATCGTCTATACCTGGAGTGCTCTTTTAAGGGGAAATGACAATACTCATTCTCTCAACCCAGCCAGATGCTTTTTTTTGCTTTGCCTCAACTCCCTTTTCCTAAAGCTCTTTTGAAGATGCTACTTTTATTTCGCGACATTGGGTCCAAAAGGGCTACATGTGAAAGCACCTGTGCATAAAGAGAGGCTCGTGTGTTGTCCATTTATACAGTTCTTACTTCTATATAAACAGATTCTTATATATTTTTTCTATATGCAGGTGTTCACACATTGCTCCAATCCACTTCATTCAGATGAGTGAATTCATATCAGATTGAGAAAGAGCTGTGCAACTAAATCCAAATGAAGATGCTCCTCTTTAATGTTAAGAGAAACTAAACTATGGTTCTGTACCTTGTTTTCTTTGTTTTCTCTTCTTTGACTGGCAGACACTAGGTTGTGTATTGAGACCTAACACATAGGAAATCTAAAACAGGAAGAATTGCAATACAAGAAACTACTAGGACAGATGTGTGGATGTTTAGTACTCTTTTTATGACAATCATATTGGTGGTATTTATAACACTTCAGAAGAACAGTATTTTAATTTAGAGAAAACTCTTTTGTCTAAAAAAAAATGCACACATACACTTATACACACATGTAATCCAGCAAATTCCTAATATCCGTAAGTATAAACTGGCCTCTGTTTTTTGGACAAAATTCATCAGCCTGCAAATTCTCTCAAAGAACAAAAATAATATCAAAGGAAAAATTCAGCCCATTTCTATTATCAGCCAGTAACTTTTTCTTCTACTTTCCAGCTTCTTGACAGGCTTATTAAATTTATCATAATGCTTGGAGAAAACAAGCCCAGTTCAACACAGGTACAAAACTCAGCATTTTAGTTACTTTTTCCTCAGTAAAATAGCTAGAATAATGCCACAAATGATTTTTTTATTATTTTAAATTTACTTTTAACTATTGTATTTTAATCCTTAGCTTTAACAATCTTTCTTCAGCATATCAAAAGAGATTAGCAACCTACATGCTGTTTCAAGACTCATTCCCTCCACCCTGAAACTTATCACTTTTCTATGTAAGGGCAATAAGAAAGGCTCTTTAGACTGCTGTCATGGAAAATATGTGCCTGTATGCACTTCTTTCTTCTCAGACATCCTCATGCTTTTTTAAATAATCAAACTTCTGCAGTACTAGTGTCATTAATTGCCTACTTTTTGTATCAATGCCATTTCTCAGGGGCCAGGCTTCCTAGCAACGTATCACTTGTATCACTTTCTTTCAGGATTCAAGAGCATGGATGTAAACAAATATAATGTTCTGTGACTTTTTGGAGCATTAAACTAGAGATAACTGTTTACATGTTGTATTTAGAAGCAATATGTCAACAATATAGTATGATTAACCTATCTGGACAAACCAAGGATTGGAATTCATACTGTGTCAGTACGTGGTTTACGGTTGGATTGATAGCACTGCCCAGAGATGCCATCCGTATTGTTTGATGAGCAGTTATAAACAAAAACTTGATCCCAAAGGTCATGCAATCTAGTGTGAGAGACCGTAAGAGATTTTTGCAACCAACAGGCATGAAGGAGGAAGCATGGCAAGAAAAAATCTGAATAGTTCTATGCTCTGTTGATATAGTCTGAATCAATTTATTTTCCTTAAATAAATAAATACATTTTCTGTCAGACTGCAGCTCACCTAGTAAGATTAGAGGCTGATTCCTTGCAGAACATGCAACTGTGATGCATAGTTGTGCAGGGATTGACAGCAGGATGTGATATCATCATATATTATCCTGGTATTATAGAATCATTAAGGTTGGAAAAGACCTCAAGGACCATCAAGTCCAACCATCAACCCACATATAATATGATATTATTTGCCACAGGAACTAATACCGGGGAAGAGAAAAGGAGACTATTATGTACAGAAGCATAGAGAGTTATGGTACCACTGAATACTCATTCACGCAGGAATTTACCACTATAGACCTGAAGGAAAAGCAAAAAACCAAAAAGATTTAACAGAAAGGTTATAGTTGTGAAGGGCGTTGAAGGTGGCATGAGACATTTGCATATGATGCTATGGAAAATGAGGAGATAATAAAGACATTCAGATAGCAATAATACAGAGTGACAAGCAAAGAGGATGCTCTTAGGGATGCATTTTGAAGGGATTGAAAAGTTCCCAGTTTGCATAATGACATGTTAGCGATGAGCACTTTGAAGGTCAAAGCAGCTTTTTTATCTGTGAACCTTCTGATGCCCATGAATTACCCCCAAACCAACAAATTCAGCAGGGTTAAAATAAATTTCCTCAAGGTCAGGACATTCTACAAATAAAACAACATACAGAATTCTTTGGCTAATATGATCCCAAATTAGAACAATATGCACTCTGTAAGAGACTAGAGGGAAAAACAGATTTAGTTTTTATATTATTAAATAAATTCAAAATAAAACTACTTTAAAAGACTAAATAAATGATTCATTACTTTAGTTCTGATATTTTTCGAAAGGCCAAGGAGACAATGCCTTTGGATTTTTCTGCAAGGACCATCGATGTTTTTGGCATTTATCATGTTCAGAACTCAGCTTGTTTCAATGGATACATATGATGGTGCACTTGCATGTAGTGCAGCCCTGCAGGAGTGTCTCTAAAATGCAGAACTGCAGCTGCAGAGAGTTCAATGCCCATGCAATAAGTATATCAGGAGAGTTTATTTCAGGGTCCCTGTTGCCTGGTCCCATGGATCCCATGTCCACCAGCAGCTCGAACACATTGGATATGTTCCCAGGATGACCGCTACTGGTTTAGTTCTGCCTAGAAGAAAACCAGTTCATGCACTTTATAACTGCTCAGTGACGTGAACCAGAACACAGTGAGTGATCCAGATGTCTGAGTAAAAAGTGCACCCGTGATCTGAACCAAAGTAATGCACACATGTGTCACACAGATTTGCTGAGATGGATCTGGCCCTCACTCCCTAATGGAAACTTTATTTTCTCCCCTATAGCTCCTACAGCTTGCAAAATCCGCAGAGCATCACAGCCCCACTATCAAACAGCCTTCAGGCATAAGCTGTAAGCAGTTCCTTTAGAATATGTTATTATAAATGCTAATTTCACCATTCCTCCACATGCTTGACAAAATGATTTAAGTGAACTTTCTAGACACTAGCCAGGAAACACTAATTTTTGAAATTTTTCAGACTCTCTGGAGATAAGCAGAAGCATGAGAGACAGCATTATGTTACCAGAGCTGGAAACCTGAGTGAAAATGATTAAGAGGCACATACTTCTTGTCAAACATAGGGGTGGATAAGTGAAAGGAACAGTGAGAAGAGAATCTCAGTTTTAGATAGTTATATAAATGAAATTCCAATCACAGCACTTGTGTGAATAAAAATTAAATCAAGTGATGATAAGTGATAAACACTGGTTTCCTTTCATCCAGATGGTCCCTGTTACTGGGTAGTAAGGAGGAGACCCAGTGCAAAAGACTAGAGGAAGAATACCTTCTGAAAAATGATGACAGGAAGAGATGATATGGTTCCCTTAATTATATTGCTAAATCATGAGTGTCCTGGGTTAAACTGAGACNTGCCACAGGAACTAATACCGGGGAAGAGAAAAGGAGACTATTATGTACAGAAGCATAGAGAGTTATGGTACCACTGAATACTCATTCACGCAGGAATTTACCACTATAGACCTGAAGGAAAAGCAAAAAACCAAAAAGATTTAACAGAAAGGTTATAGTTGTGAAGGGCGTTGAAGGTGGCATGAGACATTTGCATATGATGCTATGGAAAATGAGGAGATAATAAAGACATTCAGATAGCAATAATACAGAGTGACAAGCAAAGAGGATGCTCTTAGGGATGCATTTTGAAGGGATTGAAAAGTTCCCAGTTTGCATAATGACATGTTAGCGATGAGCACTTTGAAGGTCAAAGCAGCTTTTTTATCTGTGAACCTTCTGATGCCCATGAATTACCCCCAAACCAACAAATTCAGCAGGGTTAAAATAAATTTCCTCAAGGTCAGGACATTCTACAAATAAAACAACATACAGAATTCTTTGGCTAATATGATCCCAAATTAGAACAATATGCACTCTGTAAGAGACTAGAGGGAAAAACAGATTTAGTTTTTATATTATTAAATAAATTCAAAATAAAACTACTTTAAAAGACTAAATAAATGATTCATTACTTTAGTTCTGATATTTTTCGAAAGGCCAAGGAGACAATGCCTTTGGATTTTTCTGCAAGGACCATCGATGTTTTTGGCATTTATCATGTTCAGAACTCAGCTTGTTTCAATGGATACATATGATGGTGCACTTGCATGTAGTGCAGCCCTGCAGGAGTGTCTCTAAAATGCAGAACTGCAGCTGCAGAGAGTTCAATGCCCATGCAATAAGTATATCAGGAGAGTTTATTTCAGGGTCCCTGTTGCCTGGTCCCATGGATCCCATGTCCACCAGCAGCTCGAACACATTGGATATGTTCCCAGGATGACCGCTACTGGTTTAGTTCTGCCTAGAAGAAAACCAGTTCATGCACTTTATAACTGCTCAGTGACGTGAACCAGAACACAGTGAGTGATCCAGATGTCTGAGTAAAAAGTGCACCCGTGATCTGAACCAAAGTAATGCACACATGTGTCACACAGATTTGCT
>VZTO01027689.1:49353-65292 GCA_013400615.1 Syrrhaptes paradoxus
TTAGCCAGGAACAAGCTGAGCCTTGGTCATCGTGTGTGGGGGCGGTATCACTGTGTATCACTCATTTGTATATTTGTATATATTATTTTTAATACTATTGTAGTTTAGTTATTAAATTGTTCTTATCTCAACCCATGAGCCCTTTTTTCCCTTTACACCTTTAATTCTCTTCCCCATTCTTGGGAGGGGAGAGGGTGAGCGAATGGGTTGTGTGGGGTTGGCTCCCAGAAAACAGTAAACCCATCACAATGAGGTAAAGGAGAATCATGCATTTAGAAAGGTTCCATTCTTCATTCCGTGGTAGGACAAAGCTGTAGAAGCATCCCTCAGTGGTCTTCTCTTCCTTTCCATACTTCAGGTTCTCAATCACTTTGTGTTCAGTCTCAAAGTCCTACTAAAGGCTACAGTGCTGGTCAAATAGAAATTCACAGGACATTATTCATTTGTACAGGTATTGTGAGAATTGAATTGAAATTCAGGGTGTAAGAATTCATGGGACTTGTGTCATTTGCTGCAGTGTGGGTCAGTGGGAACCACACGTGTCCTGCTAGCAGAATCTGGCTCTAGAGCTATTGGACAGCATGGCCAGTTTTGTGGTTTTTATGCTCTGCTTCTGTTCCTCCTAGATTTCAAAGCCTTCTCATATCACTCATGGATTTTCTTTTGTTTAACTTAAAATTCAGGCAAATTCTAGTTCTGAGATGTTGTTATTTATCCTTTATATTTATGATATATACTTTTATTTCGTAAGTTAGGATAGTGTATTTTAATGAAACTATGAAAGAAAGCTTGTGGGTTTTTTCCCCTGACAGCCTCTAGTTTTCCCTTGGCATAGTGTCATATGATCGCTTCACTTCATAGTCTATGATGAACAGCAAAAATTGAAATAAAAACAGGATTGACTGAAAGAAAAAGTAATTTATACTTCAGTCCTCCACTTGTGCTCCTCTTCTGTTCTCTCCACCTTCCATTTCATTTTTTCCTCACTACTCAGCCATTCTGGCTGTTTTTCTTTCAGCCCTGTTAATAATCTTCAGTTAGTCTCTCTCTCCTTTACACAGTGCTGCTTTTTATCTCCTTGGTATTGCTTGATCCCAACACTGTAATAAAGCTCATCTAGGCTGATGAATTAAAGCATCAGTACATCTGACTGATGTTTACTCTCAAACAAAGTTATTTCTCCCTCTTGCCCTTGCCGCCATAACCTCCGTTTTTCCTCTTAAATGAGGCTTAGTTTGATATGGTTCTGCCCTTTCTTTGCAAATGCAAATTGAGAGTTTAAGGATATTCACAGCCTCAGAGTTTTTAAAAAAGTCTTAATTCAGCTTTTATTAGGTGCTGGGCAGCATAGTGCCAGACTGTGTACACAGTTAAACAACAAGAGCTCTCCCAGGGGAGTATATTGTTGCAAGCTTCGACATCTATATGCAAATTAGACTTTTCACATTTGCTATCAGTTGCAACAGAAATTTTCCACCCAGGCAAGATAGTTTTTTTTTCCTTGAGCTATCTAAAATAGTGACAAGTCTTGAAAAAAATAGTCTATTCTCACTGGCTGCAAAAGTTAGAGAAACTATAATGGTTTTAGGGACTTTTTTTGAAGAAGCATGCTACCCTAAAACAAGGTTATGCTACAGCTACATAGTATTCCTGGAGAAATAAGGGGGAACACTGAAGTTCCTGCATCAGCACTGAAAGGAAGTTATAGGAAATGACTTGTTGTTTGACCCTGGGAGAAGGAATCCAGAGAACAAAGAATGTTTTTATGAAATTTCTTAGGTGTGGAACTCTAAAATACAGCAGGCACCCCCTGTCCTAAAGACTGTCCTAGACAGTCTTTCTGTTGATTTGCGGATTCCTGGAGCTGAGTCCCACAGAAGGACACCCAGGCAAAACAATACTTATTCAACACTTGGAGGTTGAGCAGGTAAGCTGTGTTGTAGAACTTTGAGGGTAAAGCACAGCCCTTTGAAAGATGTGCCCCCCTCAGTTGCCCCAGAAAAGGTAAGTGTAATTTCTAGGAGGATAAACATGCTTTGATTTCCATGTTACAACTGAAGTGTTTACATTGACATCTGAGACTCCCATGAAAGTTATCCACACTACTCATGGGCACTGCAATATGCAATAGGCATTGATCTGGCACACGTTGAATCCAGAACTAGCTGTTAGTAGAACTGCTTTCTTATTTTTCTTTGTATTTCCTTGCTTTGACAAGGTTTATCTTTTTATTTGCTTGATTTGTTTGTTTGTTTGTTTTTTTCACCTCTATCCAGTTTATGCAACAGAATAGTCACATCTGGACATAGAATGCAGTCACCTTCTTCACATGTGGCAATGATGCACAAAAATAATTTTAATGATAAATTAGATATCAATTATGAATGATGAGTCACCAACAGTTCACAAGGAAACTGGTTTCCATGCTTAAATTAATATAGGAACAGTGCCTTTAAATACTTGATACCCAATGACTGCACCAACATTTATTTTTTGTCTTGTGCACCATCTTAGCATTTTCCCTTAAAGTGAAAAGGGGACAATTTCTATCTTAGCCATCTGCCGCTTCCTTTCATGCCCCTGCAGTTATTGCATTCCCAGTGGTGTGTTTCACAGCTTGCTGTGAGTAGGGCAGTCTTTTGTAATTGGCTCTGAAAAGAAGGGAGATCAGAAGAGCAGGCAAACATGAAGCGCCAGCCTTTGAAGGGTTTGAGAGTTAAGGAGGCTGGGCCAAGTAGTGGATGAAAAAAATGTNTAATTTATCTTGAGAAAAATAAGTTTCAAACTACTTCTGCTTATGCTTTAGAGAGAATATTTTATAACTTTTTTACATGAATACATGCCTGTTTATTCAGGCAAGTATTTGAATTTGGTGTTTTTATGTGCCCCTCTCAGTTGCCCCAGAAAAGGTAAGTGTAATTTCTAGGAGGATAAACATGCTTTGATTTCCATGTTACAACTGAAGTGTTTACATTGACATCTGAGACTCCCATGAAAGTTATCCACACTACTCATGGGCACTGCAATATGCAATAGGCATTGATCTGGCACACGTTGAATCCAGAACTAGCTGTTAGTAGAACTGCTTTCTTATTTTTCTTTGTATTTCCTTGCTTTGACAAGGTTTATCTTTTTATTTGCTTGATTTGTTTGTTTGTTTNGCTTCCTTTCATGCCCCTGCAGTTATTGCATTCCCAGTGGTGTGTTTCACAGCTTGCTGTGAGTAGGGCAGTCTTTTGTAATTGGCTCTGAAAAGAAGGGAGATCAGAAGAGCAGGCAAACATGAAGCGCCAGCCTTTGAAGGGTTTGAGAGTTAAGGAGGCTGGGCCAAGTAGTGGATGAAAAAAATGTTCGCCTCACTGACCAAGTGCTGTGAGATTCTCAGATGATGTAGAAGGCTGGTGGATTAGTAATCACAACCACATTGGTCTAAGGGCAACAGCTGAGCTGGCTGCCTCTGGTGCCAGCTTACTTTTAGGACATCTAACTTATCTTTGGCTATGTAATGATCCTGCAGGTCACATGGTAGACATACAGCAGGGAGGTGTGGTCCATATGCTGCAGGATGGAGCAAGTCAGTGCACATGTAAGATGTACTTGGGTTAGAGTGTGGTCTCAGACATGCATTCAAAATATAGACCTGCCTTATGTTGTGTTTGGCTCCTGAAAGATAATGTCCTACTTTAACAATGTTTTGCTTGAAATGTGTCTATGACCTTGTTTGAATAAGAGGTAACACTGAACCCCCCCTGGCTCTGGGCCCATATCCAAAGTTTTCCATTGTTCGAGGGTAGTAGAGCACATGAACTAGGGTCCATCCATTGTAGTGAAAAAAAAAAAAAAATCTATCCATANTCCATAATGCTTAGTTCCAGATAAAAAGTCTGAAGCTGTATATTGTGGCTACTTGTCTAGGAAGCTTTGGTTTCCTCTGTAAGATGTGTGACTGCCACTGAGCCTGATTTATGACCACACCTTTCCTTTCAAGTAGAGCTGAGCATTCTTGACTGATGGTCATCTCCTGATGCCATCAGAATGTAGCTAATTACATGAAATATTATATTTCAAGACAACTTTTGGTATCTTCCTGAATCCCCAGCTTCCTTGCTGAGGGTTTCATGCTGCTCCACTCTGTACTGGGACATCTTCTTAGAAACTTCCATGTTCACTGGAGTGCTTGTTCCTTGAAAGAAAATGCTATTGCAGCATCTTTTTCACCAAGTATTTGTGGTCACATTATTGACCATGAGACTTAAAAAAAATTCCTGTGAACGTTAATTGAAATGGCTTAGTTAATGTGACGTGCTACTGAATTGTGTACAAATCATGTCAATTCCCTCTGCAAGTGTCCACTCTAATTCTGCAGTTTGTTTTTGCTGGTTAAGTGGCAAGCCCACTTAAAGATTTCAAGGTGAGATGATTTAGCAGATGTATGTGCACTTTATATATACAGCTTGGTTTTATGAACTACACATACCACTGTGACATATGTATAGCCTTCACTCTGTATTGCATATTGGGAGAAGGTGAAGTAGCATTCACAGTTATGACTGCGAACAGATTGTTGGCTAAGGAGCTTTGGAGCATGGAATATTTTCATCTACACAAGGAGAAAAAGGAATGACTGAGTTTTAGATGCAGAGGAAGGAACCAGTCTGAAAATGCATCCTTCTCCCAAGCATCAGGACAAGGTGAACAGTCCAGGGAGTTCACAAAGACAAAAGGCAGTTGGTGAACAAGAAACAAGAAGGCCTGCTTTTCTGACAGGGAGATCCTTTTCAACTGTTGAAACAATATAAGAAGAAGAAAATCCCCACATGACAAGTTTGTGTAAAAATCTTCCTACTTGATAGACACAAAGAATAACAGCATGTAGTGAATTTGAGTCAAAGGATGATCTGAAGACCTAACAACTTTTTTTAGTTCTATGTATTTTATGTCAAAGCCTGTGTGTTGCATGCTTCAGCTTGCAGAGATCTAAGTGAGAGTCTACACAGAGGGCTATAGAAGTGTCTAAGCACTTATGTAGTCTGCCCAGGACTTCCAAGTGCTCTAACAGCAGGTCCAAATTGTGTTATGTAGCACTCGAGCCTAGGAGGTGTACTCTAGAATTCAAAGAAGCAGAATGTCTTTGCAGAAAAAAATAGTTTTGTTTTGCTCACAGGTACAGAACAGCAAACCCTACGCATGGGAGCAATGAAAGTCCGCTTCAGTGACATTAACCAGAGTTACAAAGGGCGAAATTAAAAGCGTTTTGAGCAAGGTTGAACACTATGATGCTCTGATCTCAGCTAGACATTTGCAAAATAGAAATGATGGATAGTGTGAGAGTCTCCTGGAGCTGCTGGAGACTGTCAGAAAGCCATGGATTACACAACTTCTACTATACTTGTTCCCAGAGTAGCATCTGGAAAACAGGTGCCCAAATAATAGGGTAGGTAGAATGAGTGAATGTAATGCCTCATTTAGAGGAAGTTTTGCTATTATGCAGTTTAAATTTAAATGCAAACTCTAAACTGAAATCCTAATGGTAGAAACAAAAAGAAGCACCCCTTCAGCAGAGCTGGGAGATACTCTAATCTTTGTCTTCAGAGAAAGCAGGATGACTGTTTTTTTCATTTCTCTTCTTACTGTCATTTTTCCTTGGACCTTTGTGATATTATTTTGATTTCATCATACACTTGCACAGCTGTACACCCTCTCCCTTCTATCACCTTTAGGCTGATTCTATCTGGCAACTATAAACAAGAGAAGTATTCTGTGCATATGTTCAGCGCAGAATTATCGTTCTTTTCCTTGAGCTCCATAGGTAGGTGACTGTATCACTGGGGGATGTAATCTGGCAGAAAAGCAAATGCATGCTGTCTTCTATCAAGGTAGGTTGCTGGCTGAATACACACAAGTGAACACCGAGATAGGAGTCTTTCCATCGTGTTTTTCTCCTTTAAGACAGTTGTGTCTGATTCAAATGTTCTGCTACGCTTCTGGAGATGTCAATCCAACAGCATGGGGGTGGGGAAGGGGCACCCCAGGAAATCAAAGCAAACTCAATTATCTATCTGCTGACAATGACAAAACCATTTCATTCCTTAGCTTTTCACAGAATGTGAGGGGGGGGGAAATTAAAAGCGTGAACATTTTTAATGAGTGCAATTATTGAATCATCAGTCACACAGTCCATCTGCTTCAGAGTGTTCCAGTGACTAGAAAAAGACTAAAATTCTGCACTGCCTTTTTGCATTCATATAATCATATAAACATTATTTTAGGAAAACCTGATGATATTCGCATATCATGGCCATCACTTTCAGTAACCTGTAGCTCCTCTTTCACTTGCTTCATTAATCACTAATTTTGAATCGTGACACCCAGGTGGTGGAAATATCTTGGCAGATGCATGGGTAACAGCTAAACTCATGACATTAGATACAGAATCATGTACTATTCAATTTCGGATATAAACTAATGTAAAATATATCTCAAAGGTCCAATTTAACCTAGAGTTTAGTGACCAAAACAAACTTCACTCTGCAATTAAAAAAAAAAAAATAAAAGGAAGGGGCAAAATGGATTAAAAATTAGTTTCCTCCAGTTCTGTCAATCCACTTGGTACACAGATCTGAGTGTGAAAGCATGTCAGCAAAGGACCAAAACTTATTCAATAGAGTTTAAAAACCTTTGCAAATGCTCAGGACAGATAGAGGAGGAAAGGTTCAGATAAATGCCTGAACCTGAGGAATTGCGATAGAGCTATAAATCTGTTTTAGCTGTAGTATCCTAAAATCTATCCCTGAATGGCAGGGAAGGTACAGATTTGGATCTGAAACTACTAACAGGCTTTGCAGTGTGCTAACTTATTATTATATCAGGGTTTGTGCTACAAGCATGTGGCAGAATAAGAAGGGTGATTTCGTGCAAGGAACGTTTTCTGGAATTGCAAATAAATGCCACATTCTGCAGAGATGTCCTTTGCCTAGCTCTTTTCAGCCTTCCTCTGCAATACCCAGCTGAGAATTGCCCAGATACAGTAATGTGCACAACTCTGAGACATATTATTTGAGAAATCTCTGACTTTGCTACAGGCACCGACATCAGAAGATTCTAAGGTCTGAACTCTATAAAACTGGCTTTGTATTGGGGGCTGCAGAGAATATACAGTAGTTTTTCAGTGGATAACAGAGCAAAACAAAGTAATATTTCTTATTCTCTTATTGAATCTGGAAATTCTACTTTTTGTAACTCAGCATAGTCTGAAAACAAAGTTTGGTCTCACAGCGTGAAATTCACAGCAACTGATGCCAATTAGTGGCCCCAATAAATTAGACATTTTGAGTTATGCATTGAGACTAGTATAACATTAATCCTGGTATTTGAACTAAATAGAGGAGGATTGTATGAGTGGTGGTTAAACCTCATTATGCATTGTCTGGGGTGATAAGGTGAGCTATTGTTTTTATTGTTATCACACTCACTTTATGAAATAATTCAGTACATTTTCAGATTAAAAATTTTATCTGACCAATCAAGATCAAAAAAATAAACAATAGGCTGTAATGTTATCGTGGCATCCAGGCTGTGCCTAATCCATATGCTACTAACTTTTTCCTTTTCTCCCAGTTGTTGTCTAGCAGAGCTACAGCAACAATTTTTGCTATCAGGTAAAGAAACATTAAATAAATAATTAAGGCTTGAACTGCAAGTTTGTTCTCTTTGTGGGAACGAATTACATACTGGGTTAGTTTTCTTTTTTGTTTTTAAATGTGTGGACTCACTAAACCATATCTCTGTGAAGAAATATGGCTCCATATTAACAGATTCATGCTTTCATAAGAGATTATTATTAGAATCCAGTGACTGGTGCTAGATTGATTTTTTTTTATTTTTTTTTATCCCTCACAGCAGTTTTGACAGCACTGCTTAATGACTGACAGTAAATGGGGTTTGTGCTGTCTTGTGTGTTCTGTAAATTACTCTGTCAAGGAAGATTTGGCTTAATATGTTGCAACTTAAGGTCCTGATCCAGGAGACATTCAGACCTGTAAATAACATTGCATCAAAGACTTACACCTTTCATTTCAATGAGAGCTCTTACTCGTAAATATGCTTAATTTCTCATCTGCAAACATTGTTCCTGTAGTTTCCTGGGAACCTCCTAGGCAGCCATCTCTTCAGTAAGCAAGGGGGGATGTAATTGATTGGCTCTTTGTGTGTTACTAAATCCATCCTTGAAAAAATAACTATTATTTGATATTTACATCCTACCTAAAGATTAGTTAAGTGCCTTACAAAATAAATATACATATTTTACCTTCAGTAAGCCTGAAGTCTAGAACCTAGACACAGCAAAAGAAATAAAGGAAAGAACAGATAAGGGATGGGACACAGTGACACATAATACTGTGTGACAAGGCAAAAACAAAATGGCAAAGCTTAATTTAACTTATGGTTTTTGTAGTCTTCAGGGCAGACTATAGGATGAGACTTTTCAGCATGAATTTGACTGAGATGAATGTGGGGCCTTGGCAAATTGGTTTGGGGACACAGTTCAAGAAATTAAGAGCAGAGGAAATAGACAATGGGAGAAGTTTATGAGGGGATGACTTGGATGTCTGTGCGATCAAAAATGGAGAGAGGAAAAAAAATGGCAGAAGTGCTGAACATTGAGGTGCCCAGCAGCATGGCCAAAAATTTAAACTTAAGCTCTGCAGAAATCATCTCTAAAAGAGAAGAGAGAATAACTTCTCCTCCTGGTAAATGAAACAAGCTGTTTTTACTGAGGGGCCTGAATCTGCCAGAAGGAGCAAAATATGTGTGAAAACATGGTGAAAGGGAGGTTGCAGTTGTCAGAGCAAACCAAGCAAACACTGCCGGTAGAGAGGCAGGCACCCTCCCACCCAGTGGCAGGGAGAACTGCGGCGGGAGACTGTTGCTATGAGGGGACAGGCTCTGAAATGTCTCCTAGGCCACAAGTCCCCATAGCAGAGAGCAATGTTGTTGACAGCAAAATAGAGAAGGGAGTGTTCAGAAGAAAATGAGGGAAGATGAGTTTCAACCACTCTGATTTTTAGATGTCAGAAAGCATTTTAAAATGGCATGTTCATTGAGACAAGAAGAACTGGGGGACTACTTCATACTCAGGGAAGGAGAGGGAGAGTTGAGAGTCACAGGATTAAAAAACAGAAACACTGAAATCTGCAGAGCACCTGAAGTGAGACCTAGTTTTGATAGAGTTGGGAGGGACTCTTTCCTAGTCTAATGTTGCAAGCATGGGTTCAGATAGTGTACCAAAAATGTATTTAGAAATAGTGGTTGAATTTTACACTGACATTGTAAGATACTTGGACTAAAAGTTGTGAAAGTACATTGAGCAACAGTAAAGAAGTACAAACCAAAAGCAAAATTAAACCACTTTTTCAAAACAGTTGTGGGAATTCTCTGAAACAGTAATAACTGCTACCTGACTTGTGTTTATACCTGGCTATTTTAACATTTTGGCTGTTGCTGCATTGAGCCAAACAGAGTTCAGTGCTTTACAAAAATATGCATACTGTAAGACTTGGCCCAAAGAGCTTGAAGACTGAAATAGCAGACAGAATGTGTATGTGAGGCAAGCAATCTACTTCCAAGTTGTAAGGAAGTTACAGGATGAAATCCTGACCATATTGAATGCAGTAGCAGACTTCCTATTGATGAACACAGTATGCAAGAACTATTAGCAATCACAGGAATCACAGCTAATCTCCTGCCTCACCATGATCACAGGCATATTTTTGTAGGCTGTCTGGCAAACACAGGCAGCAATAGCCTGATGTTAGCTCACTCTCTCTAATATGACTTACAGAATTTCTGTTCAACATAACATATTTGGTTCTCACAAGAGTGCAGATCCCACTGATTGCTGGATTTAAGGTAGTCGAATTTGTGTGTGTGTGTGTGTGTGTGTTTTTTTTTTCAAAAATAGTTTTCTTTTAAAAAATCCAAACACCTTCATAAAAATCACTTGTTATCCAAAGTTAACTGCTAGGAACAGCCTATGGTAAAAAAACATTTACAAAGTACAGTGGCAATCAGTTCAGAGCGGGCTTACTGCTACGGTAGCTACAGTAAACTTTAAAACCAATATTTTCTACAGATGTCAGCATAAAAGCACATTTTGGATAGCCATGATTGAAAAATTGTCAATAAAGTATTTCTAAGGCATCCGGGGATCAGATGTGTTTTCACATGTTTTTAATTTCTGACTTTCCCTAACCAATGACCTTTTTTTTAAAAAAAAAAAAAAAGAATAAAGTGGTAACATATAATCCTTAGGTCACCTCTGCCATACCAGTGAATTTGACAGCAGAATGATATTAATAGAAATGGGGAAGAGGGAAGGGATAAAAAGAAATGGGTTTTTTGTACTGTAAGGGAAGGAATAGAAAACGTTAACAAAGAATGTAATTTAATACCTAATCAGTTTACTGATTGGATTTTCCATGAGATTGAGTCCAGAACGAATGGCACTGATCTTAGGAGTTGCTATAATGACCAGCAAGCAGTAGTATTAGGCTGTAGTGGTATAAAAATAGTAATGTCAGAGACTTCAAACAGCTACAGTAGTTAATTAAATGTGTTCAAATAACATTATGGTTGGACATAAATCAACAAAAGCAGAGAAATTTTGAGGTAAGCCTGCCAGAAAAATGGCTGAACATCTTCACGTGCTAATGCAATGTAACAGACTCTCCCCCTAGGGCCCCAAAACACCACATGGGGGCAAATTCTGCTCTCCGACAAGCATTTAGGGCTCCTTTCAGTTTCTGCAGCTTTTTCATGTGTGTTACTAAGATGTTCATTATATGTGTCTGGGCATCTCAGGCTTTAAAAAAAAAAAAATACCGTGGCTGTAGGCCATGAATGAACTGTGCTTGGCTCAGAAAGGCAGCAGGCAAAACTGGCTCTTGGGATGTGTCTCCACTTTGATCCAGAGCAATGGCGCACACCACAAAAAAAGAGCCAAGCACATGCAGCTGTGCTCTGACCACACCTTCCTTCTGCCAGGCTAAGGGAGATCTGCTGGATGCTTTCAGTAATGCTTGACACTACCAATGCAGGGAGCACAGGATCTGGCTGTAAATCCACAGTTATCGTGCTGGATTTGTTACGGTTGTCTATATCTGCATATGATGTTTTAACTGTCTGTAAGGTTTGTTCTTTCTTCTGTCATCCTCCTTATTTATCCCTCTTACTTCTTGTGCCTCCATGGAAGAAGGTGCAGCACTTTACATTTGGGGAAATGTTGTTTGCCCCAGTGAGGAATCAGAAGCTACTACTTCTGCAGGGCAGAAGGAGAAAAAGTGCTGTGAGGCACCTTTTTAATGCCACTTTTGGACAAAGAGAGGCTGCTGTAGCACTTTCTGAAGGCTGTGTGTGCTTTATGGTCCCATTGTCAGATCAAAGGGACACTGCTCTTTGTGTGATCTACTAAAGTCACAAAGACAGCCTACTCCCTCTGCTCCATCTTCAAACTTGTGAACTTTGGTAATTATGCAGCCTGGCAAATAAAAGTTTGGGAAGAACAAAAAAAAAATACTCCTAAAATAGCTGGATAAGAATTACAAAACGGAGACCTGCAAATTCTGAGGGCAGTACTCCTCGCTATATTTATTGGGTCTTAAAAGCTGATAGCATAAGCATTACGTCTATTTACAGCCTAATGAATCAGTCTCTAAAAATAAAAGGAGGTGAGGGCAAGTTAACCCCAGGACTGCTATTACTGTTAGTCTGAAGTCAGTGAATGTGGGGTGAGGTTTAGTCACAGCACTGAGCAATGAGAGAGCCTTTCTCATCCCTGAAGCTGCCCTGAGGGGAAGCATCCCTGGAGGTATCTGTTGGCTAATAGGAACAAGCTGGAATAGCTTCCATAAGAAATTACTAGAGGATACCTAAAAATAATGGGGCAAGAAGTGAGGAGAAAAGTTTTTTGGCACTTAAATTTAGGACTAGAGAGACTG
The DNA here is from genome assembly GCA_013400615.1 of Syrrhaptes paradoxus. Taxonomy (NCBI): domain Eukaryota; kingdom Metazoa; phylum Chordata; class Aves; order Pterocliformes; family Pteroclidae; genus Syrrhaptes; species Syrrhaptes paradoxus. The sequence continues at coordinate 61,350 of VZTO01027689.1, forward strand.
AAGGAGGACAAGACAGCCAAAAGAGCATGGAGCTCTTTCTTGGAGTGTCTCAGATGCACTGGAAGATTTTTGTCAAGTCAGTAACCACCATTTGAAGCATTAGCTGACTCTGCACACTTTGTGAAATTAAAAATAAGGCAGCTTTTCAATTTCTTGCAATATGGTGGGAAGAGAAGGAAAATGGCAAGGAGGATACTTGTCAAATTTGTGAATATAAATACAGAAGAGATGGTTTCAGGATGTTTGAGACTGTCAGAAATGCACAGTTTCATAGTCCCAAAGCAACCTGGCAACACACCTATCTAAAAAAAATAAAACAAAGAAAAAAAGAAGAAAAAAAAGAAAATTCAACATGTTAGAGCTGATTTATAAAAAGAACATAGCAAGGACAAGACAAAAGGGAGGAAATTCATTTAAAAGCAATTAAGAAAAGGTGCATCACTCATAGGCGGTGTCACTGTAATTTTGTTCTTATTCATGCATAGTTCATAAGGTTAATATGTACATTAACTAGGACCCTGAAGCTCTTAGCAAGCCACTAATACTGACTTCAGTGTAACAAAAAGTCATGCTGCTAATTTCAAGAATACTCGAGTCCAGCCACACAGTATTTGTCTACTGTTTGTTAAGTGAAAAGAAGTCTGCATCAATAGATGTTACCCAGTTAAATCTGAGTTCTCCAGGGAAAAAATTCAGAATACAGGTTATACTTAGTCATGTTATTTTATTAATAACTAACATGAAGATCCACCCGAGCCTAATGCATTTAAACTGAATAGAATGTAATGGACCAGCTTTCACATATTTTACATAGCAGTATGCCTGCAAATTACACTGCAAGCACTGCCTATCTCAAATATTGCGCCAGTTGGAAGTAAAAACAACTTTTGGATACCAGACACAAAGAAAGTAGTGTTAACAATGTAACTCCAAGTAATCAACATTTTAATTTGATTCCAAATGACACGGAATAATTTTGCACTATTCTGCATTTTTAAATTTAAAATATGAATATATTCTTTCATTCATTTTTGATGTGAAGGCAGCTCAGTATTGCTACAGGTTATAATTTTGATTTTTAATTTATTTTTTGCTAGTGCCTCATAGAATTATACACACTTATTTTCTAAATTTGGCACTGAACACTGATGATTTTTTTTCATTTTTGCATATTTTCCACATTTTCTTAAAAACCTATTTTCTACCCTAAATTATCTCCTGGCCTGCTGTCTTAAAAGCTTTGCAACCAAGAAGAGTAGAACTGCAATATGTAATTTACTTTTAAATTCCCACAAATCTACCACATCTTCCATAAGTGAGAAGTTTTATTTTTTCAGGAAAATCTTCTTATATGTTTCCAAACACGGCTTTACAAAAGCCAACTTTTTCCCTTAGGTATACACATAAAAAACCTCTTTGAATTTGATTTGGGAAAACATATCTGTATCTAAGTGCAATTTATCCCTAACTGTGTCTTAAGGAGACTTCTTTCCTTTTGATACCCTTAGTCTTCAGGTTTGCCTAAGTTATAATTTTTGTCACTTGTCTCATTTTTTTACCCCAGTAAAAGTGTTGGTATTGCAACATTATATTTCCAGTAGCCAATAGCTATTTCTTTTGCCAGAACCTAATCCTTAAAAGTGATAAGTACTTCATCTCTCTGTGAACAAACTCAAAGAGCAGAAAGGTTTCACAGCCTGCCTAGATGTGGTTTCCAATTCTCTCTTGACACTATCAGTCATTAAAGAGGCTGACCTGTTTGGCTCAGGTAGTGCAAAACTCTGATATGTTCAAGTTACTGTATTTTAGGTAGTTAGCTTGAAATCATGTTGACTGTTTATGTGCTCCAAGTTGTACAAGGTTTGATGTATTTTATTGATTCTATCTGAAGACATTCAAGACCTTCCTGGATTAAGTCCTGTCCTGTTAGTTTGAGCAGGATGCTCTCTGTTCTGTCATCATCATGAGCATTTTTGCTTGCTGAACTCATCCTTCCTTTTAGAATTTTAGCTGGAGAAGAAAAGACTTGATGTGAGGCTGCTCAACAAAAAGTGCATGTTAAAAACAAACATGTATGAATTCCCAAAAAAGCAAAACAGCTTTCAAGGGTGTAATCAGAGATGCATACAATATAAGTCATATAAATGTAAGTGTTGTAGTCTTATGCATGGCCTAACTAAATGGAGGATGAGCAGTAAAGCCCCAGCCACAATAAGGATTCGGTGTCATGCGGGACAGTACAAAGTGCTGTCCATATAAACACAAGGGCCGGCCAGTAAGTATCATCTGTAGCAGGAAAAATAATAGGTGTGGTTTAATTCTGTAAATGTCCACTGTGCAGCACATGTGGTATTCAATGGTATTCATAGTGCATGTCTTAGTAAGATTTTAGCACATCTTAGTAACCCTGGAGTGGACAAGAATTAGTAACATAAAAGACATTGATTTACAATGGTGAAAAAGTGGTGGAGTCTTGAAAGCAACACATTCTCAGTTGATTAACTAGTTGTTTTGCTTGGCAGTGCTCTTTCTGGGTTGCTATTGTGAACTCAAACACAAAGCCTTTGAATTTCTGAGGCTGGAAAATGAGAGAGCTGGGAACAATGAGCTGTGCAATTTTTGACTTGTGATGCAAGCCACAGAGAATTCCAGTTGGGATACGTCTACAGAAATCCTGCCTGGAATGACACCAAATAGCACCTATTAACTTCCCCAATTTTTTAAATTCCATCTGCATCCGTAAGTGGTGTTTGTTTTCTTTGTACATTGCTATCCCCCTGCTTCAAGGCTCATAGCCTTTAAGGTTATTCATACTTTTCCTGACGAACACTGGACGTGGGTGGGTGGTTTCACTTGCAGCTGTATATATGAGCTGGTAACGAAAATCTCTGCCCTCTCTTCTGATGTAAGCTTTTCAGGGCAACTCTGAGGACATTAAAAAACCTTCTAAATCTCATCTTTGCTCTCCATCTGAGAGGTGAGCTAAAGTTTTAACAGTGTTTGTTTGTTTGTTTGTTTCTTTGTTTTTCATGGAGAAAGTCTATTTATGATGTCCTGAGGCAACATACGTTTGTGATTCATGTTAATAAAGGGCAAGAATGGTCACCAAGTTCAACATTGTTTGATTTGTAGGGAACAATCAGGTTTACGATTTCTGTCCAGTATTTGCTTACTTGGAGATGTAATTAGGCAAGGGCAAGTGCCTCCTTAGTATTTGAGACTATGTTGGGGGAAACCAATGCTTTGAAGCTTACAACACATCAATAAAGGAAAAGCTTACAGTGATTCATGTGCTTTTAAAAGGAGTATTTAAAATGCCAACATGAAATTCCATGATTGAATGGTGCTTTACTGATGCACAAACTAAGGTACAAACTCTTCTTCATAAACCCAGGGGCTGATTGCACCCCTCAGGTCTGTGTATCTGTTTTCTGTGTGTAAATATGTACATCTATGTATGTTTATATACCATTCGCTCTAGCAGAGCCATGGGGTCAAACATATTCCTACACAAAGAAATAATACATGGACCCTGGATATTGAGAAGTCTGAGGCACTTAATGAGTTCTTTACCTCAGTCTTCACTGGCAAGAGCTCGAGCCACACTGCCCAAGTTGCAGAAGGCAAAGGCAGTGACAGGGAAAAGGAAGAACTGCCAGCTGTAGAAGATCAGGTTCAAGACCATCTGAAGAACCTGAAGGTGCGTAAGTCCGTGGGACCTGATGAGATACATCCACAGGTCCTAAGGGAACTGGCACCTGAAGTTGCCAAACCACCATCCATCATATTTGAGAAGTCGTGGCACTCTGGTGAAGTTCCTGCAGACTGGAAAAGGGGAAACATAACCCCCATTTTTAAAAAAGGGAAATAGAGAAGACCCAGGAAACTACAGGCTGGTTAGTCTCACCTCTGTGCCTGGCAAGATCATGGAGCAAATCCTCCC
>VZTO01027689.1:65435-85470 GCA_013400615.1 Syrrhaptes paradoxus
CTGGAGGGAAGGGATGCCATCCAGAGGGACCTTGACAGGCTTGAGAGGTGGGCCCATGCAAACCTCATGAAATTTAACAAGGCCAAGCGCAAGGTCCTGCACATGGGTCGAGGCAATCCCAAGCACAAATACAGGCTGGGCGGAGAATGGATAGAGAGCAGCTCTGAGGAGAAGGACTTGTGGGTATTGGTGGATGAGAAGCTCAACATGAGCCGGCAGTGTGCGCTTGCAGCCCAGAAAGCCAACCGTGTCCTGGGCTGCATCAAGAGAAACATTAGCAGCAGGTTAAAGGAGGTGATTCTCCCCCTCTACTCTGCTCTCGTGAGACCCCATCTTGAGTACTGTGTTCAGATGTAGGGTCCCTAACATAAAAAAGACATGGACCTGTTGGAGAGAGTGCAGAGGAGAGCCATGAAATATGTCAGAGGGCTAGAGCACCTCCCCTATGAGGACAGGCTGAGAGAATTGGCGTTATTCAACCTAGAGAAACGAAGGCTCAGAGGAGACCTAATAGCAGCCTCCCAGCACCTAAAGGGGGCTTACAGGAGAGATGGGGAAACACCCTTTATCAGGGAGTGTAGTGAGAGGAGAGGACAGTCATTAGCTGAAAGAGGGTAGATTTAGTCTAGACATTATGAAGAAATTTTTCACTGTGAGGGTGGTGAGACACTGGAACAGGTTGTCCAGGGAAGCTGTGGATGCCCCACCCCTGGAGGTGTTCAAGGCCAGGCTGGATGAGGCTTTGAGCAACCTGGTCTAGTGGGAGGTTTCCCTGCACATGGCAGGGGGGTTGGAACTTGATGATCTTTAAGGTCCCTCCCAACCCAAACCATTCTGATTTTATGATTCTATGAGGTCTGTCAGCATCTCTGTGTTCATGGGCTTGACTGGACAAGGACAGGACAAGGACAGCTCCTCTCTTCTAACTTGCACTTTTTTTTTTCCAGTTAGACACCACTGTGGAGGACTATTCGTGCAGTTTTGCAGAGACTGCAAATTGTCTCCAATGACTTTTGGTGTCTCAAAACATTACAGTTGTAGATAAGAAGATGGCCAGGAATGCACCAAAGGCCTTACTAACAATGGACTCAGTCGAGGAGGCTCTGATAAGGCAAAGCCTCGAGGCCTCGTGATGTCCAGCTCTAGATAAGAAGATGGCGGGCAATGTGCTGAAGGACTTACTCCACAGACTGGCAAAACCCCTGCTGAGTAAGGCCATCAAGGATGGACATCAAACCCCTGCCGAGTCTAACAATGGACTCCGTCTTGCTCTTGCAACAAAGTAGCAAATAGGTGCCGAGCAAGGCATTGCCTCTGTCTATAAGAGGTGAACAAGCAAAGAGAAAGTGTGTGCTTGCGCCTACCACCTGTGTACTCCTGAGATACTGACAGACTGATCGAGCAATGCCCCCCCCACCTCCAAGGTGTTGACGCTTTTCTCCAGGGATCCAAAGAGTGGTGAAAACTTTTCTCTCTCTTTTCTCTTTTTCCTTTCTTTTTCTCTTCAAGTATCTCTTGATCTCTCTCTCTGGCACATATGGCAACACCTTATAAGTTTTATGCCAGCTCCTTTTGGGGCTGTTTTAGCAGGTTTTCTGTAGGTTGTTCATTTTAATATTGAAAAGTGATTGCAACTTTTGTGAGCGGCTGTGGGTTTCTTAGTATTGTTGGAGATCACGCTGTCGCTATCACATTGCTGTAAGATTTGGTGTTGTTGGTGGTTGGTAGTGTTGTCATGAAATGTCTTTACCAAGTAATTTGTTTTGTTTTGTAATTCAGTTAAGTTTAATGCCAGCTCCTTTTGGGGACTTGTTTAGTAGGTTTTCATGTAGAATTCTTATTTTGGTGGTGCTTATTACTAACCCTAGTGATGTTGGTAATTATGCTATCCTTACCCCATTACTATGAGATTTTGTGTTATTAGTGGATAGTAAAATATTCATGGATTGTCTTTACCAAGTGATTTTCCTTTTCCCTTGACTCTGTTGTATACCCCACATTTTCCCTTTTCCCTAAATAATTATATGCATTAAAATTATAAGCCAATGTGCAATTCTTTGGTGTCGTTTCACCTTAATTTGCCCCAAGGAAATATATATATAGAACCTCTGCGAACCCCACTTGTCCCACACAGGGTGGTTCTATGAGCTGGGTTGCAACAACCACTGAGAGGACAGCAGTATCCCGCAGCCTGGCAGCAGGCCCATGATGTGAAAACAAATGTGCAAGAGCAACCTACAGCCACATTTATTTAAGAGGCTTCCAGGCTTCACAACGACAGCAACAACAGCAGTAACAACAGCACCATTGAAAGGAAATCCAGCTGTGCTCTCAACAGCTGGGCTGTGTTTTACTGGAGGGGGGGAGGATGTCCAGGAGTGTGCCTTCACAGCACAACACACCTTTGCATGGCCAGAGTTGCAGGGCTGTTACATGGGTGGTCCTTGAGGACAGCTCCTAGAGGAGGTTGACCGTGAAGAAGGCTTGTCTACAGTCTTGTTTTGTTTCACATTCCTTTTGTGAAAGTAAGCAAAACCCATTAAACTCACTGAACCAGTCCAGAGGAGCAGGCTGGGCATGCTGCCCATTCACCTGCATGCAGGGACATCCTGCAGGCAACACAGCAGGATCCTTTCTCCAACAAGATGCAAAGGTGGTTCCCCTCCTGTTCTGATCTGAGGTTTGTGGGGGTTTTCCTTGACATTTCTGCTTACTCTCTGAGAATTAGGAACATTTCACACTATTTTCTTCATCCCTTGTGTCATACAGCCTACCCACGTACCGGTAACTATTCCCTGCATGTTCTTTATGAGAAACACTGAAGTGTCAAAATCAGGCCAGTGTTGTCTTGCCTCTCAGCTCTGATTAGGTCAAAGTAATTATTGCCAAAATAAACTCTGATCTCACTTTTCCTCCCCTAAAAAAAAAAAAAAAAAAATCTGAACTTTGGCAGACGTTGAAAATCATCCTTTCCATCACATCTTTCATACATTATTTTGTTTGTCCCTTCTTGATTCTGATGGGCCTGAAACAGGTATTGGGAGTATTGCACGGAATCTGACATTTGTCATTTCTTCTTTACCTGAAACTTCAAAAAAACCAGATGTTATTCTTGAGAAACTTCCAGCCTGTTTTTTCTGCAGAGTCTGCAGCAAACTTTTACCTCTCTCCATGTGCCCCTCTCAGTGTCAGTGTGCTTCCCATCCCCTTGACAGTAGAAATGACTGGTAAAATGTATGACTAATTACTTCAGATTTCACAGCAAACTAGGCAACTCTGCTTTCACACAGCTTTCAGCCACATGATATATAAGCAAATACAATTATGTCCTTACAAGCAGTTTCTTGCTTAGTGAAAATTCATTTAGTTAAGATTCTGCTTTTTGCCTCTTATTTCTTTTGTGTTTGTTTTTCAAGGATGAGAAGAGTAATCTAATTCATCCGCAGTCTGTGGTTACAAGTGCTCATTCTTTTTTTCTTGTTAAAAATTATTAGTATCTTGAGATTCCATATTTGTCTATACCTTGATTTACACATTTCATTACTGCCTTAAACTACCTCTGGAATTTATTGATGACAAATGAACCCAGTTAGGAAAAGAAGTGGTATAGTTACACAGCACAATCAAAGATGTGGATCATTGTTTCAATAGATACTTAAGGAGACCAGACATTTTTCATCATCTTTCATTGTAAGTATATAATAGACTCTCCACTAAAACAAAAATTGTCAAAAACATCCAGTAGCTTAATCTATAGCTCAAAAAATATTTCAAATGTTTGACTGGTGAAGGAATGGCAGGAAATTTACAAGGTCGCTCATTGGCTCTAAAAACTAACAGCACTGAAAAGTAAATATTTCTACTTGGTACATAATAGTTTACTATTGACTGACAGGAAGAAAAACTTCTGACTTCAAGATCCAGTGGGAATACTGAAGATAAATCAAGTTGTCATGCTTGTGAAATTAAAATAGGTTAGGGTTATTAATATGATGTAATTAATCAATTGGAAATAAACATCCCACCATCATCAAACTTGCAAGAAATGTTCTGAATGTTCAGGATGATTGCTATCACTAGCTACATTAGACATTTAGAACAGTTTTTTCAGTGCTTAACAACAATATCTAACCTGTTTAATGTTTAATGCCAATTAGAGCTGAATAATGAGACAAATACTACTTAATAAAAATAAAGTGCAACTGCACATTTATTACTACTGTAATTTTAAACAATAAAGTAACAAGGTTTATCTTGCAGCTTTGCCTTTTAAATAAAAGAGAGACTCTTGTAATAATCAATATTTAATTAACTTATAATTACACACAATAACTGTCTCTTAAATGTGAGTTAAAACCCTCTTTGAGGCATTTTAAACATTACTTATTTCTCTGGTTGGGTCAGTTTAACCAGAGTTTACTACTAAAATTTATCCTTAATTGTTCTGAGGGTGACTGGAGCACCATATACGTTTTTTTTAGCCAAATATTGTATTCAAATATTTCATTACTTTGTTATACAATGTTAACTTAACAGTACCCAGTGATGAAATTTGTTTTTAACTTGCATCTGTATATACAGTATATAGTTTTCTGAAATTCATCCAGAGTGAATTGAAATTATATGTACATACCTTAAATAATAGAAAGTATTAATAGAGGCCCTCACCTTGTCTTACATTTTTTACTGAGTTCAATGAGTACTTACCTAAGTGTGAATCTCTAGGGTTGTCTCATCAGCTTCCTAATAAACAATGTCACTTTAATAGATAATGTCCCTGCTGGACAAGGGACACAACTTAGTCAAAAGCTAAAGAAGAAAGTAAATTTAAGACATATGTTTAGAAGAAGTTCTCGATAGCTCTACTGTTTTCCTCAGTTCTTGTGGGATTTGTAACCAAACCAATAGATGAGACTTGCAGAAGTTCTTGGCTTTTTGGATTAAGTCTCAACACTACATAAAACTGGAGTCTTGAACTCAAGTTTGCATGACCTTTTTTATAGCAAAACTGTGAATTTTCTGTCAGTCCTTATCCATCCTAATAATCTTCCATCTTCCTCCTACCTGAAGCACACTTCTAGGAGAAGGCTGTCTTCCATTTGTGCATACCAGAAGTAGCTGATGCCCTGGGACTTGTTGGTCCCCAGGGTTTGAAAATACCTGGTTTGAGTAGACACAACAGAAACTGAAAGGAAAAATTGTTCAATAAATTTGCTTAAATTTGGTGTTGTTGCATTTGTTTTTGAGCTGAAGGCTCCCTAATATTTATTTGCAGTATCTGATGGAATTTGGGATGTGTCAAGTTTGGATCCCATCTGGGCAATAGAAAAGGGATTTTTTTTGTCTTTTCCACTAAGTTGGAAGCAGGCAAAAATCTACAACAAGGCTCAGCAGAGACTGCAACACATGTGTGTGAAGGGAAGTAAGAAGGAAGAGGAAGGTGTCAAGAAGCCTTAAAAGATATGATGACATAAACAAAAGTTGAAAACTGATAGATGAGCACATTGGCCTACATTTAGAAGGAACATCTATGTGGATGGGCAAAAAGATAATAGTGTGTCAGAACAAAAACTATTTTCAGAATGTCAGGGGGAGATACCCTGAGGAGACATTTGTGATGGCATCTGAAACCAGTTGAGTTAATCCTGGTCTGTGTTTCACTGAGCTTTCTTAGCCCTGGAGACTTACACAAAAAATGCCCCTACTAGCACAGGTACATTGCCTGGTAGGAAAAATAAGTGACTGACCTCCCAGGAGAAAGTAAACAGGTGGTTGCAGTGGCTCGCATGAGGTAAGGATAGGACAGGGTAGGTGATATAAAAACAAGTTCAGATAAGCAGAGGAAGCCAATAGAAAACCACAAGTGAGAATGACATGTTTTGCTCTCCCCATATTGCAGAACGTCATCCTGTTAATGATGTTAAAGTTTAGACATAGGATTTAGGAAGATCATAAAAGTAAAATTGCTGCCATTGACAGGGGAAAATAATTACACTTTTTAGTGGTGCCAGGAGTTAAGCTTCAGTAAACCACAGGAAAATATGGGACCAGCTTCTGAAAGAAAATGTGCTTCATAACTGGGCTGAGGACAAACTAAGTAAATTACAGATTTACGCAGTGATGTTACAGTCAGGCACCTAATCCTTAGAAAAAATTTCTGAGGATCCCTGTAGTGAAAACCCTACAAATATGTGATTGGTAGAAGTGCAAGCTCTGGGCTTACAAAAGACCATGTGTGTCTACTGTTAAAATCAATTGTGGGGTTTTGGTTTTTTGGTTTTTTTTTGTGAAGAAGAATGAGATGTCTTTCAGCACCTGATAATGGCACGAGAGAGTACTTTTGACCACGTCCACCTGTATTGCATTATGCTGGCCAGTCAGAACCTAGGCTGTAAAGAGAAAAACTTAAATAAATCCTTCCCAAGTTCATAACTAGCCCTTGAAGTGAGTTCAAGCAGTCTACCCAACTGCTTATCTAGGAACTGGCCCAAAAGCCTTAATAAAAGAAGAGACTCTTCCAAGAGTCTCTGGAGGTTCACCCTTCAGAATGTAACAGAATCATAACCTGCTCTTAGGATTTTGTACATGGTTTTAAAATAAGGATTTTTGAAGGCTTTCATTCAATATCTACCTGAAGTCTTCATAAAACAACAGTTTGTGTCAGTTCACAGGCTTCCTAAAGAAACACTGACAGAGAACTAATTAGGAAGAAACATTGGAGGTGGGGAAGAAAACTCATGGACTTAGAGTGAAAAATAAACAGTAAGCAATTATTTTCCAGCAGGTAAAACCCAATAAATTTCAAATATATATTTCAACTCTAAAGATACAAAACACTTAGAAAACATAATCCTGAGAATTTTAGTCTAAAAGAAACCTAATAATCTTTCCTGACACTATTACCCCATGACAGAATTTGTGCACTTGGCAGTTACACATTAATGGATGCACCTGAATGACATGTACCATAAACAATTAGCTGAAAAGCATGCTTTCTGCTTTGTAGGAAAAGTTTGTTTTGTTCTGTTTGACTGCAATATTTAAAACCTGTACCCACAGCCTGTTCCAAATTAGCAAAGACCAAGAATTTTAGAAGGGAAGGGAAGGGAATGGGAAAAAGGGAAAAGGGGAAAAAAGGAAAAAGGAGAAAAAGGAGAAAAAGGAGAAAAAAGAGAAAAAAGAGAAAAATGGAAAAGGTTATTCCCCTTTTCCTTTGATGGGGAAGAGACAGGGAAAAAAAGGGGAAAAGAGTAAAGGTAAAAAAGGGAAAGGCTGATTTCTGGAGGCTTTATTCTTGTGGTAAGTGTTAACCTAACAGACTGTGAAGGATTTTTCCAAGGAGGTGTATTTAGCACACAGGACACTGATCTGTTACCTGTTTGAAAGAAAAAATGTAGGTGAGAGATACCTGTGAAAAGATACATAATGCATCCTTTTCCTTGGTAGCATCTTACAGAGAGGTCTATGTGAACTGAAGTTTAAAAATCAATTAACTGCATCTTCCACAATATTGTCGAAGTTAATTATGTACAAAGCACACATAGACACATAAAGCAAGCAATAAAATAAAAATAAAATAAAAAAAAAAAAAGAATGCCCGAGTCTCATGCCTCATGCCTACTCGGAACAGAAACCACAAAAGCCCAGGGGAAATGCAACCTTCAAATTAATATTCCCCCTCCCCCACACCCCTGCTCATCTTCTGCTGTGCTGCAAAATTGTAATGTCTCATCAAATATATAGCAGCTATAAGCTACAGTCCCTTTTTATGTAGTTTCAGATGCAAGAAGGAGCACATTCTTTACGAAGAACTAAACCTATCACATGAAATAACGCTTTGGGATGATGAACTCTAAATTATGAGTGATTATTTCTAAATTCATTACAAATTTGTTTGACATTTTTATTGCCTTCTTAATTTCTTCCAGCCAAGCCACAGAAGTTATTACTCATGATATAAACAGTGCACCAATTAGGCAAAAAGATTTTCCAGGGTTGCACTCTAGCTGTTTGGTTTCCAAACTAAGATGACTGAGCCAGTTATGGGGATGTCACTGAAGCAAACATCAGCATCAAAACCATAAAAATTAAATAAAGTTTATCATAGGTTTTGCACTCCAGAAACTTAATGAATTTCTCAGGCATTAAGCAATTAAAATGCACAACAAGCTGTTGACTAAGGTATTATTAGCTCCATTTTACAGATGGAGGAAAAATGTCAGGAACTGAGTCATGTCGCAGAACAGACAGCCCTTTAATACATCAGCAAGACATCAGTCTGTAGCAATAGTAAAAGTACCGGTTTTTGACAATGAGCAACCAAGAGGTTTAGGGTGTTGGTATGAAATATGGTTACACTGTGTGTTGTGAAATTGTTTACAACCATGTGAATATAAATAATGATTTAGGTGAAGAGCCGAAGGGAAGAGCACTGTCTCACCTTGACTGAGGGCACAGTTGCAACAACAGACTGATCTCCATGCCTCAGTGCAGTTCTGCTCAGCTCAGTAATGAAGGCAGAGCAAATCCGTCTTCATTTGCTGCAAGAGAAATCCTACTCTTCTGCTCTGACATTTGGATCAGGTCCTAAGGTAGGATGAAGTCTGAGCTTCACACTTCCCACTCATCTGCACAGAAAAGAATACATTTGACTGGTGGGAAAAGGATGACAGGGGAGTGCAGAGGAGTGATAAAATTTGTAGAATTGTACTCAAGTAAGGTCATGTACTTAGAGCTAGGCTTCCAGGCATTGGTCTGTTGGGATCTTCTATGTAACTGACTGAGTGTGTTTTGAGGCTTTTTGGCCTTGCTCTAACAAATCAGGTATTGGCCATTCCCTGAGGCAGGACATTCATCACATCTGGCAAATCCTGTGTTCCTCTGATCTCTCCCTCTGGTAGGGTTTGCAATTAAGAGCCTACAAACAATTTTCAAACTGAAGCCAAGAAAAATTCAAGACAATGACGAAAGCTAAAGAGACGGGAGATCATGTCAGACTTTGCTGAGGAAGGCATTACTCTAAATAAAGTCACAGTAACTAGTAAAGCTAGTCCAACACAAATGACCAACATACACATACTGTTTGCCAAATATTTCCTTTTCATCTAGTATATTCAACAAAGAAAGAGTTGATTTTTAGGTTGGTTCTTCTGTTTTGTTCTGTTTTGTTTTGTTTAATTTCATTTTGTTTTGGGTTTGTTATTGTTTTTGTTTTTGTTTTTGAAAAGGAAATAATTTTTCTGAGAACTAAATATTAACAAACACCAATAACATCTTTGACTGCAGCAGTTTATCTTTAAGAAACCTGTTGGTCTTTCATTGAGTTGATTGCAGTACCAGCACTGAATAGCATAGCTTGCACTGGTTTATTCAATAGCAGACTGAATTTCTCAAACCTATCCATTTACCTGGCTATGAGTCTTCAGGGTCTCTTCACCAGAGCACAGCATCCTGCCCTAGCTATTAAGTATAGAAAGGGCAACCTTTACTATGGCAGGCACACACTTACTCACCCTCCCTTGTAGGGGCAGATGGTGCAAGACCAGCTTATCTGAGTCACTGTTTCTGACCCTTCTCAGGCTCGCTTTTTTTGTTCACATCAAAGCGCTTCTAACAATAGCTATGCTTGGGCACTCTGCCTGGAAAGTTTGAGCCTATGCCTGGCAGCCACACATTTACACATTTCATTTCATGTGCCAGGATGTGTCTGACAACAAAATGGACAGATGAATTTCCTCAAACCACTCTCCAGTACCTGATTGCCAGCCCTGTATCACTCACCCAGAAACCCAGTAGTGGAGCTTGAGAGGTTGTGCGACAAAAAGATAACATTTGGCCTGCTGTTAAGGGGATGTACAGCCCCTCTGCTTCTCAGCAGTATCCAGAACCATTGCAGTAGGTAATATCCAGCAGTGCTCCTGAAGGGTACTAGTGGACTGAAACCCACTTTCTGTCTTTTGACATGAATTCATAGAGCCTAGGAGAACCAGCCAGGAGGCACAAATTTAGAATCATAGAACCATAGAATAATTAAGGTTGGAAAAATACCTCAAGGATCCACAAGACCAACCACCAACCCAATACCACCTAACCCAGTAATCCATGTCCCTAAGCACCACATCTTGAACACCACCATACCACCACCATTTCTTAAACACCTCCAGGGATGGTGACTCCACCACTTCCCTGGGCAGCCTGTTCCAATGCCTGACCACTCTTTCAGTGAAGAAATTTTTCCTAATATCTAGCCTAAACCTCCCCTGGTGCAANGGGCACAATCACTTCCCTAGTCCTGCTGGCCACACTATTTCTGATACAGGCCAGGATGCCGTTGGCCTTCTTGGCCACCTGGGCACACTGCTGGCTCATGTTCAGCTGGTTGCTGACCATCACCCCCAGGTCCCTCTCTGCTGGACAGCTTTCCAGCCACTCTCCCCCGAGCCTGTAGTGTTGCAGGGGGTTTTTGTGATTTTAACTCCTGGGTCTGTAATTTCAGTGGGAAAATGCTGATATGTGAGGTAATTATTCTGCTGATTAAGTTCACCTTATGAACTATCAGATCCCTTCTGTGCATCCTGAGTATTCAATTTCCTTGCTTCTTAATCTGCATATGGTCTGCTTTTATTAATATGTGATTGTTGATCAGCCCACGAAAAGCCAGTGTTTCACACATCAGTGAAATTTTGCATTAAAGAAACATTAACGGTCTGAAGTACACCAAAGATACAATAGACTTCAACAGTGAAACACCCTCCTGTGTATGCTGGTGCTAATGAGACTTGTTGTCCTCTCCTTTCCTAGGAAGGCATCTCTTCACCAAAGTAAATATTTTGCATAACCAAGCAAGGGCCAAATTTTACTTAAGTAATCAAAAAAAAAAAAAAGACTCGGTAAAATGGTCTATAATTTACCTTGGAAAATACCATACTCTTGAAAAACAGAGAGTCAGAAATGTTTTCAAGTGTCTAAACATTTATTAAGAAAAGCAAACTTTTGACAGTGATATTGGCATTAAACAACTCTTCCCCATCATTGCTTTAGTTCTTAACTTTGTTTCCTGTCTGTTCTTAAACAATAAATTTTTACACTCAGATTGCATCTTATTATTCCCCTGGAAACTGCACTTGTGGTAGGAAATTGCTGTTATTATTATTGTATTACCAGTTTCCTTAATCAAATGCTGTTTTATTTATTCCCTGCTCAGGATGAGATTAACTGTAACAAAGCAGGACTGCAACTGAGCTCCAAGGGTCTTTGAGTCTTTGAGGGAGAGGAAAGAAGTCATTCATAAGGCTACAAATATCTAGACATGGAGTATTAGTAAATTTTCTGGGTCCATTAAATCTCTTTTAAGTGACTTGAGGCAGACATTGCCTGATGTGATACATTTCTGTTGGATTAGTTGCTTCCTTAATGCTAAGCAACTGTGGAAGGCTTTGCATGATCCTGCCACAAAAGCTGCAGCCAGATCTCTGTCTGACTAATGTCTGACCTCTGCTGTTGGACTTGGCTGGGCAAGAGGGCTTGTAAGACAAGAAGCAGCAACCAGAGAGCCTTAAACCTGTCTTTCCAGTCAGGACAGTTTTTCAAGATGGTGGGATACAAACATGCAGCAGCTTGATGATATTTTTTTCTCTTGGTACCCGCAGCTGTGATTTACTTGCAGAGCTCCAAACACTTCTAAGTCCAATGGTGGCTAACAATTAATAGGTTCTGAATTCCTCTCAATATTAAGTATTTTGTAATAACGTTTCAGAAAATGAAACAAAATGGATTGATCACTCCTCAGGGACTTCCTGGTAACAAATGTCCCCTCAAATAGCTGTGGTCTTGGGTTCATAAAACATAGAAAACTAACTGTATGGAAAGGTGTTGGGAAAACTAATCCGTTCTAGAAATACATGGGTCTAAACTGCAAGACCTGCAAAGCTATTTCACCACAGCTTAAATAATTTACTGTCATGATAATTGTGAAAATGAGTACAAAACCAGTATTCATATTCCTGGTCTTATAGCATTTTAGGAAAACTGATATCAGAATTCTACCACATTACTTCTTAAGTAATCAACAACTATAATTAAGTTCAAAAAAAACCGAAAAAAACATTGAATCTGTCTCTATGATGTATCAAATATTTGAGCAACTAAGAATGTAAAAGCTACTGAAGAATAAATCATTTATTTTTTAACTTTTTTTTCATATACTTGCCAATTTACAGAGTTAAGTCTTGAAATCTTTGCTGAGGTTTCATAAGGGTTTTCTCAGATAAAAATTACTGCAAGACAAGGTGAGTTTAGATATCAAAATTTGGTACAACAATTACTCGTTTACTGTAAGTCTTCCATCCATAAAAATTAATTAGCAGGTTTTCAGGTTTTTCAGACTGAACAAAAGTGTGCATGCTTTGCATCTGCATAGAGCTGCAGATCTTAATACATGTAAACAAAAATAGCCACACAAATGTGTGCACTCATCTTTCCATGAATGTTTTAAAAATCTGGTCCTATAATGCAGAAAATTGGAACCAAACTGCTTGATGTTTGAAAGATTAAAAAGAGAGGTTTTTTTGGTTGTTGTTTGTCCTTCATTTCAGAAGCACATTTTAATTTCTGCAGTATTTTTAGTCTCTGTATTCCAGATGCTTACTATTATGCATCACATCAAACAAATATGTTCTCCTTGCAAGAGGAAACTCAGCTTGTGGTCTATGAAAATTTCAAAAACACTATATATAATAAATACAATTTACAGAAACTCAGTTTATTTTGGGACAAAAATAAACCAAGGTAAGAGGCCGTGGAAGAAGATAGGAGTGTGGATGAGAATTCACAGTCTGGTATCTACCCAAAAGCCTAGGCAAATGCTTCTTAATTTCATGAAACTGCTGTTTATTTCATTAAATTAAACTTATTTCACCCTGGCTTCTGTGCCCAAGACTTGCAGATAATAACTGCCTTGTGGATAAAAGGTAAACAATCAGTTTCTTTTCCTTCTGTCTGAAGAAGGACTTGCTTTCTGCAACAAGGATTCAGCTCTAGTAGTAATGATTAGGCAGCACTATTACCCAGGCAGTCTGTGGCTGACAACAGCATGTATCAGTGCAAAAGCAACAGTAATAACCACATAATTTCATTGAGGAAGGCAGGCTGGTGTTGGCAGATAAGTGACAGAAAGTTTTACTTTTTGCTTAAATGTTTTGAACGAAAAGCCCAAAGAAAGAGCAAGACTGCAAATATGGAGTTTTGAGGCACTATTAGTGAAATGAAAATACAGTGCTCATGCACTGCTGCTTGCAAAGGGTGAGAAGAAATCCCACAGATCACTTCTCTTCAAACTGCAGTAAGTGTAGTGACTAAGAATGTGTCTATAGGGTGAGCTAATGAAACTTTTACATATTTTCTTTTTTTTGTCTCCATAGGCTTAGGAAGGATCCTACAACCTACACATGGTATGTTTGCTTTTGCAGAGACTCCAAGTATCAGCACCTGGGGTAAGTTTTGCTTGGTCCTCTGTTTCACAGGATGGGTATGGTTATGTTTCAGAGCAGGCTGACAATAGCACAAAACATAGGTGCACAATGTTCATTTTGGAAAATATCCTGTAGTGTCAATGACACAGTTTTTTGAAAAGTGAAAAAATAGCTACAAGACCACTATAATAATTTCACATGCACCTGTTAGTCACAGAATGGAAGGTCTTTGTTTCTGCTGACATGGAAAACAACAGAAACAAACAAACAAAAAAAGCCCTGTTTATATTAGCATTATAGTGAAAAATTGTACAAGTCCGGCCTTTAATACAAACTGTCTCTGTGTACATCCTTAAAAAGCTGTTGATTGTCTTCTACTAACTGTTTCATTTCACATCCATAGTTCCAGTAATCAAATGATTTCCTTTAATATTTTAGGTTATATTTGGTAAAGGTAAAGGAAAGAAAAAAGGTAGGAGACATGAGACTGTGAAAGGGAGAAAATACATTAAAAAATTTACTACAATTACTACATATTTTCCTAAATCACATTAACTAATGCAACACGAAAATGTATAAAATCTGGCATTAGATATACCCTATTTACATTATACAGAATAGCTAATTCTGGATTATTATATGCTATTTGCAATGTTATTTATTTGTTATATTTTCCTAATATTTTTTTCTCATTTCTGAATCATTCATCTTTATTTGATTTCATCTCCTTTTGCACATGCCCAGCCCTTCCCATTTCCAATCGTCCTTTAAAGAGGAAATATGGTATTATTAGTACACTCCCTGCCTGCTGTTGCCAGAAGCCAAATATTTGTTGTCCATGAGTAATGATCTGTATCTTTGAAATAAAATATGCAAAAAATCCTTTATTGGGATGTGTTTAGAAACAGTCTTAATAGTGCTTTAATTCTTCTACTACAATTGCTCAAGTCAAATGGAGACTGAATTAATTAAACTGAAAAAAAATCATAGAAATACTCAGTTATACAATCCTGCAGATAACTTAATTTCTTTCCTAGATCATACCTTTACTGAGCATCTTGAAAAAGTTCTCATTCTATAAAATAGAACAAATTACATACATAATATTAATGGAGAATTTTGTTTGCATATTTACATGAAAATTGTTTTTTCCTATAATTAGATTACTTGAATCCTTTCAAAATGTTGGATTCAGTTAAATATAGGTATGAATATATTTACAAGACAAACTGTGATTCTAAAGAAAAAAAAGAAGTGCATGTTTTCTCAGGCTTCAAAAATAAAACAGCTTGTCTTCTGAATATCTCTCTTCCACTTACTTTTTATTGTTTCATGGGAAACAAAAGGAAGGTGGGCCAAGTGAGGTTGAGAGTAAATAAATAATCCATGACTTCTGGAGAACATTTATTTGAATCAAACTGTCTAAGAATGGAAGACTTAGGCATGGATTAAGAAGTAATATTAGGTCCTTGTTTCTCATAGGCAGGATACTTTGAAGCTTAGGTTTAAGTCTTCCAAGAAAGGCTGTACGGGTTTCCGACTTTGCATTAGTCATGACTGTGAATAGTGTTATAATATCTGATAGCAGTCAAGAAGACATGACTCATTATCCATGTACTATATTTAATATCTACCTTAACTTAGCTCACATTAAAGGCATTGCAATTCCTATTCAGCTTTGTGCATTGGAAGCCTAGCAATTCACACCTCCAAGTACATAGCAAAGGCAATTACTTTTACAGGTCTGGGTCCATAAGCTGTGTGTCACCTTCAGTAAAGCTGTCTCTTTTGAAATGTGCTAAGTTACCCAAATCTAATTCAGGTAGTCAGTAAACTTCAGCATCTGCCAGCTAAGGAATATGTCACATACTGATATAGCCACATCCACCATTTTCCTTTCAGATTTGATGTCAGCTGAACACATAGGCACCAAATGTCTGAAAGAAAAAAATAAAATCCTGGAAGACAAGAAGGGGAGAGTAGCAGTGTGCACGCTCTGATTAACATAGGTTCTTGTTCACTGTTTTGCAATGTTTCAAAAACACTGGATCACAAATGCTCCTCTGTCTTTATTATTCACTAGGTATCTGGTGGAAAATTAAAACCTCTGCATAGGGAAATTCTAATAATTTTGATCTTAACTGAGGCAAAAATCCAGTTATGATTTAAGAAACATCAAGTGTGCCCTCAGAGCAGCCAAGAGCACAATTACTGTGCTTTAGATTAAGAAAGGATGTTGTGAACAATTGTTCACCAATCTGGAAAATAACATAGTAATAAACACTCTTTTTGAAAAATTCATTGCTGGAGTAAAAACCACAACTCTGAAAGCAACATGTTAGCAAGGGAATCATGATGAAAAGTGAGTGAAACTGGAAATGATCAGTTCAAGTATGAGTGCATCCCACACTCAGGATCAAAAGGATACAGCTGTGTCTCTGTTATATAGAGACCTTTTGCTTTTATGATCGTACACATGTAAGACACCATTGTGCAGGATTTGCTGTCAAAGGCTTTTACCTCAAATAGGGGACCTGATTCTAACTCATGCAGAAGCCCCTTATACCAAAGAGTGTTACAAATTACACCGTCTAGGCCAGCATGGTCATTGCCATCTGTTGTCTTACTAAGATTCTTTATACTACCAAATACTTGCTAAGAGGTTTTTGTATAAAAGAGGCGTGCGCAGTTCATTTAATTCATGCAGAAATACACAAATATGTTTTCAGACAGGTGCATGTCAAAAATGCAGGGCAAGCAGCCAGTAACTTACCACCATTTGCAGTCCCAGGTAACTCTGGGAGACCTCTCGCAGAATAAGTGGCACCTCCTGGATCTCCATCGTAGAGTTAATGACGTGTGCAGCGTATCCCCTTCCTGTAACTCAGCAATAGACACTGGATATTCACTGGGGGGTGTGTCGTTCCTTGGCTGATCTGAGCCCCGGTCTCCCCAGGGGGAAAGGAGATGGCTGTCCTAGTATTGCTTAGGTGGCTGTCTTATCTGTTCCATGGCTGCACATGGGCACACCTAGAGGTGATGAGTCTGTGCCCAGAAATGGGGCAGGGGTTTGTTCAGATAAATCTGACCACTCTTCTAAACAGTTTGAGGCAAAGGAATCATGGGGAAAACCCCACTGCAACAATGTCAGTAATAAGATTTTTTAAATTATTTTTCTTCCTTATGTACTTGATCATGAAGACTGCAGAAACTCATGAATTTTGCCTCAAGATAGCTGTACTTCCGTTTCTAATTTCATCTAGGTCTGGAGCCAAGATGACCTAAACGTAACACTTTGTGACTAATTAGTTAAATTGTTTTTACAGACTTCTGAACCATTTCAACCCTTTCTTTCTAGACTTTGTCAACATTACTAACAATGGTAATAAGCATGACCATGAATGTCACATGCCACTTATGTTTCCTCTTTTTATTTTGAAACTTCTTTCTTTATATATATTTAATGCATGTGCATGTTTACTTTTACAGGTACAGACTCAGAAGTAAATTAGTGTGGCTGCATGTCAAATACTATTTTTACAAATAAGACATTATTCCATTCTGATGTATTGAAGCCTAAACTTATAAGTGCAGTGAGAAAAGATTCAAATACCTCAGCTGAGGTAAGAACCCAAACCAGAGCACATGATTCTAAAAGGCTTTTGCTAGAGGTTTCACTTGCTATTCATTCAATACATGTTCCCCTCGACCGTTTATGGCAAAAGAGAATTCGAGGTAGAAGGTTTGTATTCTTAGAAAAAGGCCTGAAGGCAAAAGTCCTTCTGCTGTTATAATGAGTCAGGGGTGGGTGGAGAGCTGAAGACATTGCCACAGCTCACCCCTGCTTACTTTCTCTTAACTCCCTTCTGCCTTCCTTGTGGAGAAGATGTATCTTTAATATAACTCCTAGTGTTGCAGTAAAACATCCTGTGGGTTAATTTCTCTAATCCTCTAAGCAGGAGGCTTAACAGCTGCATGTTCTCTTTTTATGCTGATTCAGTGGTCAGTAGAAAATATGATGATTCCCAGATGCTCACACTTGATAGACTCAACAGGCTTGAGAGGAATACAGGAAAAATCAGTGACAGATGTTTTTTTTTCTCACCACCGTAAGGTGCACAGAGGAAACGGACAAGGAACTAAGTATTTGGGGTGCTTCCAAATAGTTTTAAAATCATTCTTTTCTCATGCTGAGATGCAAAGATACGGAAATGTGATGTTACATATACTTAACACAGCTGAGCACATTTTGTATGTGTTTATCACAGCATTTTTTACTTCAGTTTAACAAAATACAAACCTTCCTTTTAATAATACCACAATACAGTATTCTGGTTGTACCAGACAATAAGTAGATTCAAATTTTGAATTATTATATTTTTGTTATTGTAAACTGTGAGCTCTCAAAAAGACTGCACACCGTGATAGCCAAATAAATAAGAGAGCAGGGAAAATAAATAGATTGGCTACATATAAAGGTGGTTGCATTATTGCTTGGTTTTTAATTGGGTCACCAGCTCTTGAAGTTGAAAATTAGAGGATGCAGCACTTCTGTGGCTAAGAAGGCATGTTGGATACTTGCTCGTCTGTTCATTGGATTTCTATGTTGTGGACACCATTAATTCTTGGAGAGAAAATTCAAGGAATTCCTCTTCTGAAAAGTTACAGAAATGTTTTTTAACATAAAGTAGAATAGCTGAAGCAGGAGAGATGCCATGCTCCTGGTAATGTCCTCCGTCGTATTAGGTGTTTGGCAGAGATATGGAGGACTGTGGTCTATATCTGAATCAGGCTTAAGTAAGGACACACATCTGAGCCAAGCATTCTCACTACAGGGAAAGATGTCATTTGTCAGCATGTCCATTCTCTTGAAAGCAGTGATTTACTTTCAGCCATCCCTTGGCTGGTCAGATAAAGATCCTTTGGTCAGACAGTGTGCTTGACCGTCAAATTCTTCATAATTTTATGAGTCTCTTGCTTAGCTTGTGCCTAAGAGACCAGGGTCTGAGATCTCCCTAATGATGAATTGTGTCAAAAATGATGGATCCCAGAGGAAGACCCTACCTCTCAATTAGGCCAAAAAGCCTGTTGGTTTGGTCATCTGTTGTAAGATATCTGATCAGGCAGAGTGCAAAGTAGCAGTTGTGGCTTCTCAGGTTAGTATCAGACATGCACCCCGCCACCTTGTTGATAAATAGCTTTTCAACACAGAATAGAGGAATAATAGTGCAACAGAGAATCCCAAAGCCAACTTGTGATTTCAATGCATACTAAAGAAAAAAAAGGATGATGAAAATTCATTAAGCCATTATTAGTATTCCACATCCAAGACAAATAACTGAATCCATAATGCTTCACGTTATCAACTGAACTGGAGTCAGGACTACATCCTGGGGGATTTTTTATATACAGATGAATGCTAACCTGCAGTGCTCATCTTATAGCCTCTCAACTACGAAGGTCTCATCTGCCTGATGCACCCTCCCTTTCTCTCCTTTACAAAGTATTAGTCACATTAAGTTGTTGTTGTGGTGAGTCCTTCACAGCGGAGGATGGTGTCATGGTGTGGGTGGATGAGTCAAGCTCGGTAGGTAAACAGATGACAGTTCACACAAAGTAGGAAATCTCTCCACAGGAAGAGTAAGAAAAACACACTGCCTTAGAGCAGCATGGTGGCTACGTTTCACAGCACTGCTTTGTCTAATTTCAGCAAGGTACTTAAAGCCCATCTTCTCCACTGATCTGTAGTATACCATGTGCACCTCCCTTTCTCTCTCCTTCCAGCTCCTTTTCTTGGAATTAACAAAATTCTGCCTGCAGAGAGAGAAAAGTAAGTGAGATGTGCAACTTAGCTAATGTTTGTGACACTCCTGGAAGAGCACTTTCCCTTTGCCCAAGCTAAAGGCTGGATATCTGGAATCCAGTTGCTACCAAACAGAACAGGTTGAACATACAGAACTCATTCGTGTTACGTAGCTGTAACATCCTAACAGGTGACAATAGGAAGGACTGAAGAGAGAGAATCCCTTTCACAGTAAGACTGAACATTGTCTTCCAGTAGATTATACAGCAAAAACCAACTGATTCCAGTTGTAATTTTGGTCTGATATTCAAGGTCAAGTAATGTATGTTGAAACTTAAATGCACTTAGTTTCCTTTAAGGTCAAGTAAAGTGCTCTCAGTGCAAGTCTTTTCTTTAACAACAAGAGCAAGAGCACTACAACTGGCTGCCACTTTAAATGAAATAATCCAATTAACCAGCCCAACTTCTAACATGTTCCAGTTACAGGAACCACTGTAACCAAAGACAACATAGGGAGGCTGTGTAACAGATAGTAGCCTATCTAGCCCTTAAGAAATGACCTGACTACCATTTCATCATGCAGCATGATACACCCCATTCTCAAGATCTAGCAGTAGAAGAATAGTTCCTTTTTTCTTGCTGTTTTGAAGCATGTATGCTCTCCACGTGTTTCAAATGACCTAAACTTGACCTTGAGCTCCAAGCATTTCCCATTCTATCTTCTACCTCCTTTTTTTCTTTTTCTTTTTCTTTTTTTTTTTTT
>VZTO01027689.1:85558-98734 GCA_013400615.1 Syrrhaptes paradoxus
AATTTTTTAAATTACACTTTTTTTTTTTTTTTTGCCATTTGCCCAAGGCTAGACACACACTAATCCTTACAAAGATTCTGATCTTGTTTTTATTAAAATGTCTTCTGGAGAGGTAATCTTCATTTCAAACTAGGACCATTTTCAAAGCTTGTGTTTCAAACGTGTTTCATTTGGCTTCCAAATGGTGCTTTTTCTATTTGTCTGTGTGTTTTACTATCAGTAATGATAACTTTTAAACAAAATGTGTTTCTGCTCTTTATTTTGTCCTTTGAAGAGAATTACTTATGTAGCTATTATACATTGTTTGGCATTCTTTTATCTGAACACTGCTATGCAGTGCATCCTTTTGTGCAGCTGTCACTGTGACATTACCTCTCTGGGCTGTCTCCAACAACTGGTTAGCATTACCTTTTCCTTTCAAGAGCTAAGTGGATATGCTGTATTTTAGTCTGACATCTGGGCCATTTTATTTGAGCCTTATTGGACTTGATAGTTACCTTTAGGGAATGTCTTTTTCAATTGTTTATTTCCAAAGTCCTCTGTCAGTTCAGACTGTGAAACACAAAGGAGAATGCTGAAATTGTTGGTACTGATGCATCCACATGGGATAACAAATGGTTGGGCCATCACTGTTCTTTGGACATTGCAGGAGGTTATTAGTATCCTACTGGAGTTCCAAAAAGAAAAGGAGAGAGGAAAGCTGTTTTCTATTTATCTCCTGCTACAGATCTTTAAAACTATTTAACTTTTGTTAATCATTCATGTGTGTGAGTGTGTGTGTGGTGCCATTCAGGTATTCAGGACTGTCTCTACAAGCACAGTGGAACAAAAAATGATGCAGTTCCAAAAGGAGTTGTATCCAGCTAATGGCAATTAGACACAGTCTTACATAAGAAATACTGTGTAGGCTTTGTATGGTTGTGGATGTGGTAATTACTAGGCCATATAGGCAGAATATTTTGTCACAGGAAGTTATCCACTAAAAAGCAATGGTTTGATGTAAGGTATAAAAGACAAAGTGAAAGACAACCCTTACTTTTATAATGTGTTCAGCTACATCTGAAACTTGTTTGATCTTCCACCCATTCTACAGAATTCTGAACACACACAGTTCAGACTAGAATTTTGTGCAACACATTTTTTCTAGTTTTATGGTCCTCACAGAGCTGAAGTTTGTTTCCTGTTTGTTTCCAAACTGAGTGTCAAATTATATATTCTGAGGAGGTATTATGTGAGACTGAAATGTGAAAGCATGAATATCCTTGGAACAGATTAGTAAAAGCAGATGCAGAACAGCACAGAGTATTCCATAGTAGCTTTATTGTCAGTCTGACAGATAAAGAAGACCTTTTAGTCACACATTCATCATTCAGCATTATGGCTGCAACTCTTTTGAAGTAATTCAAACTTTGCTTCAGTCTGGGTTTAGAATTTGTAATTTTTCATCATTTTTGTATCTTGTAATTCTTGAAGATGAAGTCTTGAGATAACCAATCAAAATTATGAACTGCTTTGTCCAGAATTTTTTATGCACAGGAACAACAAGAAACACATCAGGAGCAGACAGAATGGATTCACAAAAATAAACTAATGTCTGACCAACTTAGTGACCTTCTGTGATTCAATAACTGGCCTGGTAAATGAGGGGAGAGCAATGGATATTGCCTCCCTAGAATTCAGTAAGGCCTTTGACAATGTCTCCCAAAATATTCTCATTGACAGGCTGTTGGTGTACTTGAGCCAGGTCATGAGAAAGGGAAGTAGACAGCAAGCTTACTGAACTGCTGGACCCATGGAGTGGTGATCAGTAGAATGAAGCCTGCTTGGAGACCAGTAACTAGCAGTGTACCCCACTGGTCAACACTGGGTCCAATTCTGTTAAACATCTTCATTAATGATCTGGATCACAGGGAACAGTGTTCCTCTCAGCAAGTTTGAGGATGAAATAAAACTGGGAAGAGTGGCTGATATGTCAGGATGTCATGCTGCAATCCAGAAGGACCTTGACAGGTGGAAGAAATGGGCTGACAGGAACCTCATCAAATTCAACAAGGAGAAGTGCAAAGTGCTGCACCTGGGGAGGAACAGTCCTGGGCACTAGTACATGCTGGGGACCATCCAGCTGAGGAGTAGCTTTGAGGAAAAGGATCTGTGAGTCCTTGTGGGCAACATGTTGAACATGAGCCAGCAATGTGCCCTTGCCACAAGGAAAGCTAATGGTATCACAGGATGCATAAAACAAAATCTGTCTAGCAGGTCAAGGGAGGTGATACCTGCCCTCTAATCAGCACTGTTGAGGCCACACCTGGAGTACTGTGTCCTGTGCAGGACTCCCAGTGCAAGAATGCCCAGTGAAGGGCCACACAGAAGATTAAGGGAAAAGAGCATCCCTAATACGGGGAAAGGCTGAAAGAACTAGGAGTGATAACCCTGGAGAAGAGAAGGCTCAGGAGGGATCTTGTCAATGTCTATAAATACCCCAAGGGATGGTGCAAAGATGGAACCAATCTGTATTCAACATTGAGTAGTGGAAGGAACAAAGGCAATGCACACAAACTGAAACATAGGAGGTTCCTTTTAAACATCAGGAAACACTTTTTCACTGTGAGGATGACCAAGCACCAACACAGGTTTCCCGGAGAGGATGTGGAATCTCAATCTTTGAAGATATTCAAAAGCTGTCTGGACATGGTCCTAAGCAACCTGTTCTAGGTTATCCATCTTGAGCAGGAGGGGTAGACCAGATGACCTCAAGAGGTCTCTTCAAACTTCAATAATTCTGTGATTCTGTGATTCTCTCATTCTGTGATTCTGTGATATTGTTTGACCACCATTGTCAGGGTCCTGAGCATATTTATTGGCTTTTTTTTCCCTGACCAACATCACAGATGACCCCAAGTGCACTCACAGCTCATGGCCTTGGAGCTCCATTAAACTTAGACCTGGGCACCAAAACCTTGCCTTAGCTATGCTGTAGACAGTTTGTTTGCAGCCCCGTCTCCTCAACTGTCCCACACCCCACACTACAGCCGGGTCTCTAGCCTGTGTCTGGCTCCATTTCCTTTTGCTTTTTCCTGGATGGACCCTGGACTTGTTTCACCCCTTGCCTTGTCAAGATGCCTATCACCTCCACCACACCACTCAGCTTATCCTGCCCAGGGCACTGGGGGGCTGCATCCCGCAAGGAGTGTCCTACCCATCTGAATCCCAGATTGTTCCCACCCTAGGACAGCCATGTTTCCACAGTGCCCTGACAATCAACAGGAGAAGCAGTCCCATTGTGTCAACTCTGAAAAGTCTTAAAACGGGGAATAATATGCATTTCAACTTTTTTATGGAATTTGGATTCAGTCCTAAAGGAAATAAGATCTCTTTGCAAATTGAACCCAATACCTTAAACAGTGAGGGCAATTTAACTTCAAAATCCAAGTAGTCAGGGATCTTTCTTATCAGCAGAACTTTCTTCATGCTGTGCTTTAGTAGTCATAGAAAAAGAGCGTTTTCAAGTACTTTTAAAGATATAGGAGAGGCCCTCAGATGTAGAATGAATTTACCTCCCAGCGTGAAACATCACTGATTTGTGAGCCCCAAGAGAATACTACAATGTGTGTCATTCTGTTCAAAATATTGCATTGACTGAGATTTTAGATAACAGTCTTTGAATATAGGCAAAAGGTTTCATGTTTGGAAATCATGTTAATCATCTTCCCTCCTTCCTTCTGACTTTCCTTCCTTCAGTCTTTACCTCCCTCCTTTCTTGTACCCTTCTCCCATTCCTCCTTCTTTCCTTCCTTCCTTCCTTGCTTCCTTCCTTTCTTCCTTCCTTCTTCCTTTCTTTCTTCCTCCCTCCCTCCCTCCCTCCCCCCTTCCTTCCCTCCCTCCCTTTTTCCCAGTTCTTCAAAGAACTCTACATATACATATATATACAATGTCCTTCATGTCTTGTATTCTGAACAGCTTTAAAATATATTAGAATAACCCCAAAAGCAAAGCTGTATTGAACCAAACAAGCTGTAGAAAAGAAGTGAACATTTACAGTATGGTTCAGTCATATATAACCCAGCACGATAACATTTAATAAAGCAGAGATTATGAAACAAAAGGGCAACACTGGGCAGCCAACAGATGGAGAGAGCAACAGGAGAGGCAACATTAGCATTCTACAAGTCAACTTGGCAACTGTAAGTTAATACCAGTAAGTCAATGGATTAACAGGCAACAGAAGGGCATTCAGCCTTTCAACAACACCTGACTGTACATTCAATTATTGCCATTTAGAACTTTCTTTCCCCCTTTCATATTTGTGTTAGCAATTAGCATTTTCAATTTTTTAACAATAATGATGTTTCTCTCAGGTTAGCAGCCTGTGGAGAAATGTTTCATAAACTTTCCACAGAGACCTTAGTCAGTACGTCCCAATCATAATTCACAACAGCCATGTCACTTGTAGAAACACAGGGGGTGTATGGATTTTTTTTTAATGTGGTAGCTATACAGCAACATATCCCGGACAGGCCTAAAAAAACCTCTGCTCTTATTCCAAGTCTGTTTTAAACACCCTGATGTGCATGTTTGAATATAATAGACAGGTAATTGGGAAATTCAGAATTTAGCTTTCTTAGCTCCTGTGCAGGTGAAAAATAGCCATATGAAGAAAAAAAGTGCTGAAATGAAAATGGGTGTTGGAAATGTTTTCACCTTCTTCCTAACATATAGCCACAACCACATGTGAATGAAGATGAAAACATTACTAAAAAGACAAGAGTTAGGGAATATAACTTCCCCTATTACTTTATCTGTAGCAGAGGGATTTGCAGTGAGGGTCACAAGAACAAAGAACACTCCAATAAATCTGAAGCTGCTGAGGAAGATCGAGTTCTTTTTTTAGTGTGCAGACTTTGATGCCAAGTGTTTAGATCTTCTCCCAGAGAGGACTGGCAGCAAGCCGAAGTGGAGGAGAGGAGCAAGATCAAAGATAAACACATCAACGTCATTAAAAATCACATCTAGGGTCATGTAACTGGGACCAAACCCAGGAGAACCTTCCTGAATAACCCAGAAATTACTGATATGTACCAATGATGAAAGAGAAATGTTAGTGTTTTCTTCTAGATATTCTGCACCTCAGTGTTTAGACTGAAAACATGTCTTTTAATTCACATTTTCTAGGCAGTGAGAATCACACTATGTTCGATACATATACCTAGTAGTGGTAGTTGGGGAAGACACTTGTGCACACACCCACAACCACATTCCAAAAATCATCATAGAATCATGGAATGGTTTGGGTTGGAAGGGACCTTAAAGATTGGCTAGTTCCAATCCCCTGCCGTGGGCAGGGACACCTTCCACTAGACCAAGTTGCTCAAAGCCTCATCCAATCTGGCTTTGAACATCCTCAGGGATAAGGCATCCACCACTTCTCTGGGAAACCTGTTCCACTGCCTCACCAACGTCACAGTAAATAATTTCTTCCTAATATCTAATCTAAATCTACCTGCTTTCAGCTTAAAACCATTACCCTTTGCCCTGTCTCTGCACTCCCTGATGAAGAGTCCCTCCTCATCTCTCCTGTAGGCCCCCTTAAAGTACTGGAAGGCTACTCTAAGGTCTCCCCGGAGTC
The DNA here is from genome assembly GCA_013400615.1 of Syrrhaptes paradoxus. Taxonomy (NCBI): domain Eukaryota; kingdom Metazoa; phylum Chordata; class Aves; order Pterocliformes; family Pteroclidae; genus Syrrhaptes; species Syrrhaptes paradoxus. The sequence continues at coordinate 91,182 of VZTO01027689.1, forward strand.
TTCTCTTCTCCAGGCTGAACAACCCCAACTCTCTCAGCCTGTCCTTATATGGGAAGTGCTCCAGCCCTCTGATCATCTTTGTAGCCATCCTCAGGACTCTCTTCAACAGGTCCATGTCTTTCCCGTGGGGAGGGCTCCAGAGCTTGACACAGTACTGCAAGTGGGGTCTCAACAGAGTAGAGGGGGAGAATCTCCTCCCTAATCCTGCTGGTCATGCTTCTTTTCATGAAGCCTGTGGTATGGTTGGTTTTCTGGACTTGTAGTTTTGATCCTGGCTGACAGTCAAATGCTACACAGCCACTTGCTCACCCTCCCCACTCCCGGGGATGAGCGAGAGAATTAAAGAGATGAAGGGAAAGAGACTTATGAGTTGAGATAAGAACATTTTAATAACAAATTAATAACATAATAATTAAAAATAATTATAATGATAATAGCAATATATTCAAATATACAAATAAGTGATATACAGTGATACTGCTCAACACCCGATGACCAAAGTTCAGCCTGTTCCCAGCCAATGATCCCGGAGCAGGGAGAGTCCCAAAACCACAATCCCAGAATGGAGATAAAAGCCCAAGTGTCGAAGAGACTGAGATGATCCTGAGAGAACGCTGACCCAGAGGGAGACAACCCAAAGTAAGAGAGAGTACTTTTGGACAGGTTCCTACCTACATACGGGTCGTGACATGCAAGACATGGAATATACCATTGTCCAGTTTGGATCTCAAACCTAAACCTAAGGTCGAATCCTAGGCCAATAACTGGGGCTGTGCTCCCTCTCAGCTTCTCCTGCACTTGCAGACACTGGCGCAGCAGAGAAGCTGAAAAGTCCTTGACTGTCCTGGCAGCAACTATAAACATCAGTATGCTATCAGCCACCTTCTCAGCACAAATCTAAAACACAGCCTCACTCTAGCTACTAAGAACTGTCTCAGCTGAAACCAGGACAGGGCTGCAAGAGCAATTTGCTGGGTCACATTAAGGTTCTCATCAACCAACAACTCCAAGTCCTTCTCCTCAGGGATGTTTTCATTCCATGAATAATTACTCATGAAACTGATAAAGAAAACCAGGAAATCAGAAATACATATCTCCCCTAGTATCTGAATTTTGCCATGATGGTTAGCACATATTTGAAGAGCATTCGCTTTATTTTTTTCCTGGAAGAGCAAAGATAGATTGTACCTTCTAAGAATACCTTACTTCTACTTTCTAGAGCCAATCAGCAGCCTCTTGTTTACCTTTTCATGTCTGACTCAGTGAAAAGGCAGAGATAAGGAAAAATATTTTTTGAGAATTTCAAAATTAAATATAGACTTTCTGAGCGCAGCGTACAGAATTATGTCACTACAGATAGAAACCACTGATTGATCTACCGATCAGCCTTTCAATAGGTAGAGATAATCTTTATATATGGATACTTATATACACATGTATGTATATGCATATATGGATGTATACCTACATATGTATATGCAGTGTGGTGAAGCATATATGTGTATATATGTGTGTGTGTGCCTGTGTTAGATAGTGTTCCTTATTAACAAGCATACCAAGATGTTGTGATACTTTCTGAAAACTTTCACAATGTTGTCCTAGTGAACAGTGTCGTACTAAGTAAGGAGTGGTGTACATGAAGGACACAGTACATGTAAGGGTCGGTCACTTATTTAAATGGAGGATAGGATGGTGCTAGCATGGAGAGTTAAAACCATTGCACTAGTAAAAGGAAAACTGGAGTGGCAATCTATGCCATGAAGAGTTAGGAAGAAGGATATTGATAGCATGTATCACACATTTTCGTGTCCCTTCAACCTTCTTTAATCTTGAAGCTGATTTTTCAACAGATGTATATACACAGTAAAAATTCCCCTTTTTTCCAGTTTGTATTGAAGCTAATTCAATGCACTGTTGCCTCATTACAAACTACAGCAACATTGTAGTTAAACAGGCAGTGTCTGGAATAACATGCAGATCTTTAAAAAACCTACTGTATGACACATTTTCAATATGGTGACAATGAAACAACCATGGCAAGCACATTCTGTAAGTGGGGAAATATGACAATTTAATCCTCTTCACAGCATATGGTATCTACATGTTAAGCACTGTATATAGTAAAATGTAGTACAATACTTTATTCCACAGGGAATTCAAATTTACAGACACCCTCACTTCTATACAAAGATTCATATGTCTTTCACAGTTGCCTAGGTCCAAATAATTTGTATCAGACTTACTGATTATTACTATATCAGTAGAAAAATATGTGTTGTTACATTGAAATTCAAGAACTGAAGATACCTGGATATCTCCACTTGAGACACTTTTTAACTAACTGTTAGCAGTCAGTTAACCCAAGCAAAATGAAGCTATCTTTCAGGAGGAGACATATAGCTACTTTGATTGATCTCAGATCTGTCCATATGTGATATTGAGATAAGGAAGGAAATGAAACTGTGGAGTTTATAATTTTGCATACAAGTGATGCAATATCAAACAATGTGCATGTGTTTGCTAGAGGTAAATGTATCTTCATGTACTGAATAAAGAAGATTGTTTATGTTCTTGGCACTCAAAGCAGGCATTTTCAATGGCTGAGTAAGTGTGACAGAGGAATGCAAATAACAGTCAAAGTTACGAAAAGACAAGGACTGGAGAATTTTAGGGAAGGATGTTGTTTACAGCAGCCATCAGGGTTTCAGTATCTGTTACCAGCAAGATATCACGAAAAATTTTTCATGTAAAATAGACTCACACTGTGACAGGGGATCAGCTAGATGGGTTTCAAATACAGACCCTGTTCATCACTACTATCTATGCTTTTCCACTAATATTACCATTAACTCACATACACACCAAGACTTGAATACATGTTGGCTTGCTTGGCACTCTCCAGATTCCAGTTTTACATAGCCCTATCTGAGCAAGGGCTGTAACACACTGTGAGATGGTTGCTAGCTTTTTTTTTCAACAATACATTCTTAAATGATTGGTTTTCTTTCAGGCAATATTAGTAAAACTTAGAGCAGATAGACCAGAAAGTATCAGAGAGGGGATGGATGATTTGGAGGTTGAGAGACTTGACACAAGGTTACATAATGCACTTCTTTTGCCAGTAAAGCTGGCACAAAAATGCCTTCATTTTTATTTTTACCATTGGATGAAAGTTGTTAGTTTATCAGCCATGCTAATACATTTGCTTATTAGGCTCTGATATTAACCAGAACAACAAAATGAGCCTAGTTAGCAATAACCCCTATTTTGGCAGGTACATCTGAGCCAGTTTTCCTGCCAAATCTGATGTATCACAGAACTACACATATAAAAGAACAAACTAGATGTACCTCTATGGGAAATTTTTCCATTTTGTGAACAGCAATTAGCTGTTACCAATTACCATTTAGCCATTCTGAAAACTTTTCCCCCATCACCCTTTTGCCTGTTTATAAATTGGAAAATATGACAATACATTTTTTGCCTTGTGTATTTGGACTTCCTGGCCATTAGGCTGGGCAAGATGTGTTTTGATGCTTTTTCAAAATTCCTAAATATTCTGTGTTCTGGTTTGCAAGGACTGGACTTATGCTGCAATCTGGCTGTGATAATGGCACTTTTGACATGATGACCATGTTCTTTTGTATTTACCTTTTAGCATCAACTATTTTCTTTCTTTGAGGTTTTTTGTTTGCTTTGTTTTGTTTTGCTTTGTTTTGTTTGCCACATCATCCATTGATGAGAAGAGAATAAGGAAAGAGATTGGAAAATGAAATGCTTTGTAACTCCAGGTGTGTTGTCAGTTGCTGCTCAGCTCCATTCACTGCTGTTTTTTTTTTCATTGGTCTGAAACATGTAACTGAAAAATACACAAAACAAAAATTAATAACTACTCAGGAGAAGAAAGAGTAGAAAGAAAGTTTTATTTTGTGAGGTCTTTGGAGCTGGCAGCTTAAAACACCAGCTGCCAGTTTGTTTTATTATTATTTGGTTTAAATTTATACATGGATGGGTGGGAGGAAAGGCAACGTATAATATTTGTTCCTGTTACACACATTATTTTATAACCTTGAGCTTGTTCCAAACACAGTTGCTAGTGGAAAGAAAAGAATCATTGTTCCCCATGCCATGAGAAGAAGGAAAGGAGGCTTCTCTGTGTCTGTTTCTATTCTTTCTCTGGTAGCTGTAAAGTATTTTCTTCAGTGGTAAGAAAGTCATTCTCTGACATAAAGATCTTTATTTCTGTTGCTGCTTAGCCATGTTTTGTGATAAATTTAATAATGAAGTAGGATATCCAGATTGCAACCTTTGCTCCCAAAGCACTGCCAAACACAAAGATTTTTAATATCATTCTTCTAGTCAGTGTTCCCTGGACAGCATCTTTTGGTTTGTAGGTGTTTCTGTTATGCTTATTTGGTTTTTGAGTGCAGGGCCAGAACCAGTCCAAACCAGCTCAACACTTTTTAGAAACAGTCCAGTCCAGGAAAACTGGAGAACCATGTAAAACAAACCTGTACTCTTCATACAACAAGCACAACTAGGATTCTGTTTCTTTCCAGTTTTTCTTTACACTGGTCTCCAACCCCATTTTCTGCTTTCAGACTACTTAAATATTTGACTTTTTGTCCTGAAATTCAAATAACTTGGAATTCTGACTGACATGTTTCATCTTTGCTCAGGCTGTCTGCAAATACTTTCACTGATGGTAAACCAACGTATTTTCTCCTTTAATTCCTCAACACCCCATCACATATTTTGGCTCATGGTAAACTGGGAACTTCCTTAGTGAACTACAGTCAGCTGGCTATTCAGTGTGCTTAATACTAAATATGTTCAGCAGTGCCTTCCTCTTTTGTAGCAACAGATGTTCTCCACAGGGTTTCAGTCAAATCTTTTTTCTTTTTTTTTTTTTTTTTTTTTTTTTNATGTGTTTGAATACTACATTCATGTACTGGCAACATAAAAACTTTGCCACTTAGGCTTACACATTAAAAAAAAAATGTTAAAGTGGTAAAGAATGAGGATAGGTTACTAGTAAATACCTGAACCTCCTGATTACATGTACATGTTCTTACTGAATCCTTTTCACACAGCTGGCTAAGAAGAAATACCTCTGGGAACATATACAGGAGAAGGAAATACAGGCAAAGGATAGAATGTGTCTTCAGAGTGTTAGAAATAAATGATTTAGAGAAGGACTTCCAGGTTCATAGCAGTGAGGGAAAGTAAAACTGCTAACAGTGAGGGCGGTAAACGTACACCCACGTGAATCCTACTTTGGCAATCTTTCTGGAAGATACACCTTTGGGAAAAATCTCACACTATAGCAGATCAGATGAGACTGTCATTGTGTCCTTTCTGCCCTTGAAGTCTCTGAGAGAAGCTTTAGAAGCTAAAAAAGGCTCTGTGACTGTGAGTGAGAATAAGAGATGTGACTAATAGGGCCACAGCTGACTAAACTCTTGTTCTCCTGGAGCAGGATGAATGCCTCCACTGCACAGCCACACTGATGAAAGGCTCAGAAATCCCTGCAGCTTCTGAACTCCTGAGACCACAACACATTTAGCATTTTGTGCTGTGGCCCCATCTGGGTTTCAGCTATAAAATGTCATATGGAATGCAGAGTCTGAAAATGTGAAGGCATGAGTCTCTCAAAGGCTGACAGAGCTGTTGATAGAACCTACAGTACAAACTCAGATATAATATTTGATACTTACCTAGATCATTTCAGGGTATGACATTAACATGTGCATCTTTGTGTGAATTTGAGCCTGGACACTGAAAAAAGAAAGAAAAAGCAGAAACCTTTTTCTGATATCCCTATGAATTCCAGAGATTCTTTAATTAAATTTTTAAAAAGCAAGAAGTACAAAGTAAAACTGAAGCTCTTCTGCTCAAATAGCTGTTTTAAGTAATACGGCTGGGTATCATTTTTACACACCTTTACAAGGTGGTGTATTACATTCTTTAGAAGCACCTGGAAAACTTAGATTAAACCTGAAACACTTCAGGATTAGCAAATACTTTACTGGAACTGGTAATTCTGCCTTTTAAAAGCAGAACAACCTAACAGTCTTTTCTAGTGCAAGGGAAATGGCTTCCAAACATCTTGGATTTTGGCTGCTTTTTGAAAACACACAACATAAATTCATCTCAGGGAATGATTCCTTGTGTTCGCGCCAAATTACCAGGTCATTTAAACCAGTGCAGTATGCTGTTGCACACTTAAAATTATTTACACTAGTTTTATAATTTCTTCAATCTGTTCTCTAGCGCTAACACAGTGGATAACCATTTACTCCAGAAAATCAACATCTTTCCTTTATTTCCTTTTTGTGGAGAGAATGTTATCAAGCGTCAATATAGCTGTGGTGAGGTTTCAGAGGATGTTTCATTTACAATGAAAGCAGCTTGATTCTTTTTATTTTAAACATTGTATTTATTCCTGTTAATTCCCTTCCCTTTCATTTTTATCTTTTGAGTTCTGCCCATACTGCTTTTTAAATAGCTTTCCAGGCTTCTGAGAATGGCTGGTGAATGGCCTGTTTTGCTGGCTGACGTACATAATGCTTGTAGCAGTATGGGTAATTATGATTGATCAGAACTAAGTAGTTTATGACCCTCAGCAAATGTCAATCAAAATTGCTTTGGTCACTTTTATATCAGTTAAGACTGTAGATAGATAGATGGAAATAATTTTATAATCATTAACTTTGCATGGTAGGCACAAGGGGAATGGCTTGAGGAGATAACCTGAGAAGTTAAATGTGGAACTTTACTGCTTTTACTATGTTGTCTAATTGCCTAGCTGCATGCCATCTGTTCCTCTTCCTCCCTCCAGGCAAAAGGGCATTACAGTGGAGCCAGGAGTAGGAAAGGGTAGAAATGGAATCCTATACATACAGAAAATAGCAAGAAAAGAAATTGTAAATGTCAGCAATTAAATAGAAATCTATTTTGGGTTGTAAATTAGCACAAATAGATATCACTTCTCTCGGCCTCAAATCCTTTTGCTTCTGGGTAAAACACACAAGAGTTTGTGTCAGTCCCAGGTTCAGACTCCAAGAGCTGCAAGGAAGTTCTTGTGCCACAAAGTCAACAGTAAATCTTCCATTGATTTCAAAAGAGTCAAGACACTGCTCTTGAAGTTATTCTTGTCTCCACTGAACAGTTCTCATGCAACCTTAAACTGGTCATCCAGGTTCACTGAAGCTCCTTATCATCATTAAAAAAAAGAGCATGTAAATCTTTCCTATCCTGAGCATTTATTAGAAATTCTACTTGGTAAGTGTTTGTCTGTGTCTGAGGTCCTTCCGTGGACAGTACAGTCTCCCTCCTGAAGAGTCTCCAATTAGCAGGTGCTTTGGTCATGTCAGGATTCTTTCTTCTTCCTCCTTGTTTCCACTGCTGCTGCCCACTTTCTTACTCTTCCAGAGACCAGGAAGAGTCAGGAACCCTCATCTCAAGTACTTATTTTACAGTGAAATCCTCCATCTTGACCTGTCTCTGCCCATATTCCTGCATCTCAGAGATGCTGCAGATGACTACTGTAA
>VZTO01027690.1:7213-19690 GCA_013400615.1 Syrrhaptes paradoxus
CTACAGGAGAGATGGGGAGGCACTCTTTATCAGGGAGTGTAGTGAGAGGACAAGGGGTAATGGGTATAAGCTAAAAGAGGGTAAATTTAGACTAGACATTAGGAAGAAATTTTTCACTATGAGGGTGGTGAGGCACTGGAACAGGTTGCCCAGGGAAGCTGTGGATGCCCCATCCCTGGAGGTGTTCAAGGCCAGGCTGGATGAGGCTTTGAACAACCTGCTCTAGTGAAGGGTGTCCCTGCCCATGGCAGGGGGGTTGGAACTTGATGATCTTTAAGGTCCTTTCCAACCCAAACCGTTCTATGATTCTATGATTATTTTAAATTTCTTATGGGTGTAAACCTGATATACTGAGAAGCATATTCTCCTGCTTTGTATGAACTCCCATACTAAGTTTAGTTACATTTAAAGAGTTAAACCAGAATGAAACCAATTTAACAATGCAGAGAATCATGGCCTGGCTTTTGAAAGATCAATGTAAACAGGAATTACCCTTCCACTCATTTCATCCTTTAGCCCAGCAATTTTCATTCCTTAATGAGACAGAGAACATGTGTAGGTCCTTCTTGTAGGATTTGCTTATCTTTCTCAGTCCTTCAGGGCTCTCAAGAGGAACTAAATCAAATGTAATCAAACAAATTCTTACTAAATTTAACAAACAACTAGGAGATACTGAAGCTAGAATAATGGATGTAACCAATATGTAAACTCAGGATATAACTGTAAGACAATTATGGGAAAGAAAAATAGGTCAGAAAAAATAAGGCAGAAAATATTGTGTTTTTAATGCTGTATTTATTAGCTGTCTGGGTCAGCTACTTTATCTCTTTCTAATCATCTGTGTAAATAATGTCATATTCTTTCATTCCTGCACAGCACTGACAATTTTCATTGCTTAATGAGATCAAATGTTTCTAGGTTCTACGTGTGTATATTCAGTCTTTTCAACCCTTCGGGGCATCTTCCTTCCCATGATGAAAAAAAATCCTCAAAGAATAACGAACAGTTTGTAGTGAATTCAGCAAATAAGTAGGATTTGCATGCAATGCTTTAAATTTTCAGTTATAATAAAATTACACTCAAGAACCATAACATGAATCTCTGCTTCAGGTGCAGTATGGCATGAATCAGTGCACTGGTCATTTCCCCTGGCATCTGCAGTATTGGCTATTGTTGGATACAGAATATTGGATTTAATAAGCATGTCTTGATTCACAGTGATAAATATTGTGTTACCTTAAACATGAGTAGTCTTTTTAGACAATCCCATTGTTTATATTGATACATGCTTATAGTGATGAGTGTTTAAATGGATAATATGATGCAAACATATCAGTACACTTTGGCCTTTTTCCACATTCATGCAAAACAGGTTATGCATAACTTCCTTATATTTGATTCTCTTGCCCTCCTTAGAGCAGAGGTCCCACAGATAGAGTAGCTCCTCTGAATCCCAGTTGAAAGAACTGGTAAAACCATTAAATATCGGCCTAAACCAAGAATCTTTTCAAGAACCTAGAATAATGTTCCCAGAAAAAGATTAATGTCAAGTCAACACATTATTTGTTTGGGGTGTAAGAGAAAAAGAAAAGGAATAATTAAGACTCAAAGAGAGATGAAAATAACTCAGAACCCAGTCAAAAATGCAGGAGAAGCAAGACTGGGACCATTCAGAGTTGAACATTCCTTCGCAGATAGGCATAATCCTTGGGAGGTTTGAGTAAATTAGCAAAGAACTTACTGGCCACAAGACATCAATATCAGCATCATAGGTGTGCTGATATTGGGAGGGGAGAGAGGGGTGAATGCTGTCTATGTTGGTCCTAGTCTAGGAGAGTAAACAAAATCTCTTACAAAACACAGAAAACATGAATAATAGATTCACCTTTTCACTTCTAAATTTTAGAATCATAGAATTACCAAGGTTGGAAAAGACCTAAAAGATCATCCAGTCCAACCGTTCACCTATTATCAATAGCTCCCACTAAACCATGTCCCTCAACACAACATCCAGTCTATCCTTGAACACACCCAGGGTCGGTGACTCCACCACCTCGCTGGGCAGTCCATTCCAGTGCCTGACCACCCTTTCTGAGAAGTAATACTTCCTAATGTCCAGCTTGAATCTCCCCTGCCGTAGCTTGAAAGTCTCTGTGAGACTGTTAATTGCATTTGGGGCATTTTTGCCAGGAACAAATACTTCTTACCTTTGTGTTACCCATTGTAACCTCCATACTGTTATACTTTTAGGTTTCTTAAACACTGTCATCAAAGGCTGACTGTGTAGTTTGAAATCTACCTAGAACATGAATGCATTTTTGCTCTCCTTAGTCTACTTTTTAAATTTTTCTTTTCAATCATTTTTTATTCACATGGATCAGTTAAATATATGAAAAGGGAATGATTTGTCTCTGATTATCCTGATTAAGTTAATGCATATTTCATTATCACTCTTTATACGTACCTTTTAAAGTGGTTTTACCCACTCACATGCTTAATGACTGTGACTCCTAGATCTTGACCTAACTCTTTATTCTGGGTTTGCCTCCCTCTGCTCAGTTTAGCAAGGTGATGTGGAGTTCTGACATCTCCTTGTTAGATTGCTGCCAATTTCAACTTTACATGGTCATGTGCGATGTACTCTCCTGCCCTGTCACTGCTTTCACCCCTCCTCTTTTTCTTCTGTCACTGTGGACTCTATCATCACATTCCTGATCACTCAGCTACATAAATAACCCATTAATTCCCTTTAACCCTTCCTTCTCTGTGGACTTGTACAGGCATGCTACTTCCAAATCCTCTGTCTTCCTCATTCATAGCATCTCCAGGATGTGAACTGCATTATTTCTACCTTTAGAAATTTAAGAGTTAGGCACCTAAGCTTGACCTAGTCACCTTACAATCTTTTTATAATCACTGTGAGAAAGAAGAATATGCAGAAATTGATTCACCTCATCTATCTTAGACATCTATTTTACAGTGAGATGAATTGACCCCAGATTGTATCTATTCCTCTCCCTATACCTACAGAGAGTGTTATAAGATCTGTTCAGACTTGGAAATCTCAGATGTCTACATTCAGAGCACATAACTCACAATCCTGTTGAATTTATTGCTCAGTTAATTGCTGACCAACTTTGTCTACTACTATGCTAAGTTAGAGATTGTCCTGCTACAGGAAATGGTAAATATATTTGTGCTGGGTTAGCAATATGGTTACAGACCCTTTTCTGTGGTCATGTGATGACCTTTGTTGCTGTTAGATTTCTTTCTACAATGCACGCTCTGATTTTGGTTCCTTGTTTGTAATTGAGCCAGAATTATGAGTTGCCATGGCTGTGGGGGACAACATGAGTTCAGGTAGGTGGAAGCCATAGTCAATCAATAATATCTTTCATCCCCTCACGTACTCTGGACCTTTGACATCTGGGCAACTATGCTTTAGTTGCCATCAGGCAAACTGTTTTGCTGTTCAGCACTGATAAATTAGAACAAGTTATAATGCATATTAATATTAGCATAACCTATTAAAATTATACTGTTCTGGACAGTGGGGTGGCCAAGTATGTGGACTGAAATCTGGCTGAACTACCTGACTGAAAGAATACTGGCATGAAGTCCAGCTGGAGGCCAGCCACCAGCAGCATGTCCCAGGTCAATACTAATTCTGATACTGTTTAACATCTTTGTTAATGACTTGGAAGATGGGACCAAGTGCTTCACCAGCAATTTTGCAGAGGGCACAAATCTGGGAGGGGTGATTGATAGATGGTACAATTGTGCTGCTATTCAGAGGGACATCCTCAGTCTGGAGAAATGGGCAACTGGGAACCTTATGGAGTTCAGCAAAGGGAAGTGTAAAGTCCTGCATCTGGGGAGAAAATCTCCATGCACTAATATATATTGTGGGCCCACAGACTGCAGAGCATCTTTGCAGAAAAGGGCCTGGGCATCCTGCTGGACAGCAAGCTGACCGTAAGACAACAATGTGCCTTTGCAGAAAAGGTGGCCAACAGCCAGAATGGTTGCATTAGGAAGAGTGTTGCCAGTAAAACCAGGGAGGGAGCCTTTCGCTCTGCTCAACCCTGGTGAGACAAATCAAGAGCGATGAGTCTGGTTTGGGCCTCTCCAGTATGAGAGAGCTAAGGACCGTAGCGAGTCTAGGGGACACCTACTGATGTGACTAAGGGACAGGAGCATCTGCTGTATGAAGAGAGGCTGAGAGAGCTCAGACTGAGCATCCTGGAGATGAGAAGGCTCAGGGGGATCTTCTCCATGTGTGTAAACATGTTATGGGAGGGAATAAAGAAGACAGAGCCAGTCTTTTCTTAGTGGTACATAGTGTCAGGATGAGAGGCAATGAGCGTAAATCAGAACATATGAAGTTCCTTCCGAACACAAGAAAACAGTTTTCTATTTACTGTGTCACTGGCATGTGTTACCCAAAGAGGTTGCAGAATTTCCATCTTTGGAGATGTCCAACACCTGAGTAGACACAGTCCTGGGCAACCTGCTTTAGCTGACTTTTCTTTAAATATGTTGGAGGTTGGACTAGATGATCTGCCGAGGTTCATGCAACTTCAACCATCCTATCATTCTGCAAAATCACAACAGGATTTATTAACACTAGGTGTAATAAATGTTATTTCTCAGTTTCCGTGGGGGAATAGACCATAAAGTTACCATATACCAGTGTTATTTGGACATTTAATTTTTTGTTGCAATTCAGATAATTGCAAAGTGCCTGAAGTGGTGATGTTAGAGCAAGTGCCACAGATAACTGGATAGTTTGTGTAATACAACTTAGGATACTTTAGTTATTTTAATTCTTGGATACTTAAAATATTAACAGTGATAATGATCCACTCATATCTTGTCTGCTGTCACAAGAGAAATGGGCACATGGGATTTACAGCTTTTTTTAATGGTGTGGAAATAAATCTATATAAGGTGTGCATGTCTTTTTTCAGACCAAGTTACTGTGGGGAGGCATAGACGATAATCTGGACAAAACTGTCAGCTTTGCTTCTAGTAAAGCAGAATTGCACTTTTTACTGAGTTTGCTTGTTATTTATAAGACTAAAACACAAAAGTTGGCATTGTAGCATATGCAAGTGCATGACTGGTACTGTTAACAAACATCTGCCTCAGCTGTGACACAGGAGTTTTTTACTGGCATGCTGATCGGTATATAAACTCCTAAGATCATACATACCTAGGGATTTAGTTTTGATCATACTCTTGAATTTATTATCCCACTCACCCCCTTTTATTTGTAATACAGATATAGCCACAATAATGAAGCAAGGATTGTCCTTTACAGACTAATCCACAGAGGCTGTTGCAAAACCATTCAAATTCCTCATGACAGGCTTGGTGTTTATGATTAATCATGACCAAAGAAAGTATATATTTAAGTACAAGGTTACTTTTAAGTCAGTTCTATACACACTGTTAGTCTACAACTTAATACTCCTGGCTTTATGACCCTCACCTTCCTTCTCTTTGCTCTCAGACAACTTGCATCATTTCACAAATTATATCCTGACTCCTTCACTGACTCTTCCCCTGTCCTTGGACAATGTCACTGTTTGGTGTTACTGAGTACTTATTCTATTGCAGTTATTCTGCAAATGAACAGCAATTACAATATCAGATGTATATGGCCTATGAAGTGCAGCTGAAGAGTTTAGATTCTGTCCAGGAGAGGGTTCATGAGCTTTCTTTTTCTTTATGTGCTTTTGGCCCGGTCTATAAATCTTTATTCATGTCTAAAGTGGTCTTCTCTGTGCAAGAATGGGGTTCTAACATACAAAGTTAAGTCAAGTGATTTAAGAGGATCTGTTGCTAATCAACAGTTTTATGTTATTCAAATGTGAAATGCAGTTAAACTAAAGATGTACCTTAAATCTTTACTTCTCTTTTTTTCTGATGGTGGGTGGTGAGATCTCATAGGATTTCTCCTCATCCATCAAATTGACCTCTATGCTAATTAATGAGAGTGGGAGAATCTACAGAACTTGTGGGTAATGAGGATGTTTCATTTATTGGTATATGTGAAAACATTCACAGCATTAAAGCATCATTGCGAATGAACTTAGGTGAATGTTTGCCAGAAAAATCCCTCCTAAATGAACAGACTAGAACAGTACCATTAAATCACATCCCCACTTCAACATTCATCTGCAGCCTTATACCTTATTGCATTTTAAAAACTTCATGTTGCTGTACTCTTGGAATTGATTGAGGACAGTACATAGGCCAGATTCATCCAGTGTACGTCAGGTACATAATGAAGGCAACTAAGTCAGGAGAGTGTTGTGTTCTCTGTCTGTGGACGACAGAGGCAGGCACTTCTAGAAGTCAGTCCAGATTTAGGTGTACTAAATCACCCTTTGGCATGACTTGTTCTCTTTATATAATAGAAAACAAGGTTACAGTGATGACGAAGGTCCTGCTTCAACTTTACATGGACACCACAAGAACTGTGTAGCTAATAGGCCAGTGGAACTCCTCCTCAGCTCTTTTTAACACCCAGCTGCTGTGTAGTTACAGATGTTAGGAACAGCTGTCCATCGTCCATCAGCTAACAATACTGTCTTGCAAGGGGGAGCATGCTACGCCAGCCTAATAGAGATAATGCATCTTAATACTGCAGTGGCTAGCCATGAATGAACAGCTCCCACAGCTGTCTATACCTTCTCATGATATTTCCCAATTCCTAGTGCAAAACAGTTACATTTTGTACAGTCAATTTATATAACAAGAAAAACAAAAGATGTAGCTCAAATTCTTACACACAGCACTTTCTCAAGACCTTTAATGGCTTTAGCTCTGAAGTCTTTTCTCTTTTTGGTTTGCCTTTTTTGTATCTTCTACAGCTAGCTCTGTTCTGTACTAACTACACTAATCATCTAACACCTAATTCAAATCTGCAACCTAGACAGGCAGAATTCTGGCTATCACAAGGCTTTCCATCTGGCAAATTTTATTCCTTTGTTACTGTTCAGGAAAGGTGTGGGTTTGGTTTTTTTTGTTTGNTCATGCAACTTCAACCATCCTATCATTCTGCAAAATCACAACAGGATTTATTAACACTAGGTGTAATAAATGTTATTTCTCAGTTTCCGTGGGGGAATAGACCATAAAGTTACCATATACCAGTGTTATTTGGACATTTAATTTTTTGTTGCAATTCAGATAATTGCAAAGTGCCTGAAGTGGTGATGTTAGAGCAAGTGCCACAGATAACTGGATAGTTTGTGTAATACAACTTAGGATACTTTAGTTATTTTAATTCTTGGATACTTAAAATATTAACAGTGATAATGATCCACTCATATCTTGTCTGCTGTCACAAGAGAAATGGGCACATGGGATTTACAGCTTTTTTTAATGGTGTGGAAATAAATCTATATAAGGTGTGCATGTCTTTTTTCAGACCAAGTTACTGTGGGGAGGCATAGACGATAATCTGGACAAAACTGTCAGCTTTGCTTCTAGTAAAGCAGAATTGCACTTTTTACTGAGTTTGCTTGTTATTTATAAGACTAAAACACAAAAGTTGGCATTGTAGCATATGCAAGTGCATGACTGGTACTGTTAACAAACATCTGCCTCAGCTGTGACACAGGAGTTTTTTACTGGCATGCTGATCGGTATATAAACTCCTAAGATCATACATACTTAGGGATTTAGTTTTGATCATACTCTTGAATTTATTATCCCACTCACCCCCTTTTATTTGTAATACAGATATAGCCACAATAATGAAGCAAGGATTGTCCTTTACAGACTAATCCACAGAGGCTGTTGCAAAACCATTCAAATTCCTCATGACAGGCTTGGTGTTTATGATTAATCATGACCAAAGAAAGTATATATTTAAGTACAAGGTTACTTTTAAGTCAGTTCTATACACACTGTTAGTCTACAACTTAATACTCCTGGCTTTATGACCCTCACCTTCCTTCTCTTTGCTCTCAGACAACTTGCATCATTTCACAAATTATATCCTGACTCCTTCACTGACTCTTCCCCTGTCCTTGGACAATGTCACTGTTTGGTGTTACTGAGTACTTATTCTATTGCAGTTATTCTGCAAATGAACAGCAATTACAATATCAGATGTATATGGCCTATGAAGTGCAGCTGAAGAGTTTAGATTCTGTCCAGGAGAGGGTTCATGAGCTTTCTTTTTCTTTATGTGCTTTTGGCCCGGTCTATAAATCTTTATTCATGTCTAAAGTGGTCTTCTCTGTGCAAGAATGGGGTTCTAACATACAAAGTTAAGTCAAGTGATTTAAGAGGATCTGTTGCTAATCAACAGTTTTATGTTATTCAAATGTGAAATGCAGTTAAACTAAAGATGTACCTTAAATCTTTACTTCTCTTTTTTTCTGATGGTGGGTGGTGAGATCTCATAGGATTTCTCCTCATCCATCAAATTGACCTCTATGCTAATTAATGAGAGTGGGAGAATCTACAGAACTTGTGGGTAATGAGGATGTTTCATTTATTGGTATATGTGAAAACATTCACAGCATTAAAGCATCATTGCGAATGAACTTAGGTGAATGTTTGCCAGAAAAATCCCTCCTAAATGAACAGACTAGAACAGTACCATTAAATCACATCCCCACTTCAACATTCATCTGCAGCCTTATACCTTATTGCATTTTAAAAACTTCATGTTGCTGTACTCTTGGAATTGATTGAGGACAGTACATAGGCCAGATTCATCCAGTGTACGTCAGGTACATAATGAAGGCAACTAAGTCAGGAGAGTGTTGTGTTCTCTGTCTGTGGACGACAGAGGCAGGCACTTCTAGAAGTCAGTCCAGATTTAGGTGTACTAAATCACCCTTTGGCATGACTTGTTCTCTTTATATAATAGAAAACAAGGTTACAGTGATGATGAAGGTCCTGCTTCAACTTTACATGGACACCACAAGAACTGTGTAGCTAATAGGCCAGTGGAACTCCTCCTCAGCTCTTTTTAACACCCAGCTGCTGTGTAGTTACAGATGTTAGGAACAGCTGTCCATCGTCCATCAGCTAACAATACTGTCTTGCAAGGGGGAGCATGCTACGCCAGCCTAATAGAGATAATGCATCTTAATACTGCAGTGGCTAGCCATGAATGAACAGCTCCCACAGCTGTCTATACCTTCTCATGATATTTCCCAATTCCTAGTGCAAAACAGTTACATTTTGTACAGTCAATTTATATAACAAGAAAAACAAAAGATGTAGCTCAAATTCTTACACACAGCACTTTCTCAAGACCTTTAATGGCTTTAGCTCTGAAGTCTTTTCTCTTTTTGGTTTGCCTTTTTTGTATCTTCTACAGCTAGCTCTGTTCTGTACTAACTACACTAATCATCTAACACCTAATTCAAATCTGCAACCTAGACAGGCAGAATTCTGGCTATCACAAGGCTTTCCATCTGGCAAATTTTATTCCTTTGTTACTGTTCAGGAAAGGTGTGGGTTTGGTTTTTTTTGTTTGTTTGTTTTAAGGAAATAGTCAAATATGTAAATTATGTTGATAGGGAGATATTTCTTTTCTTTTTGTTATTCCCTGAGAACAACTTGTACTCCAAAGTATAGGAGGCTTGAGTAGGTATCCAGAAATGCCCTCATCTCTTCTCCTTTCAGTTCTGCTTTTTGTTCTTTTTTTAAAAATGTGTACAGGCTTTGAGTTAAAATTTTCAAATGAATCATCCCAATGGGAGAAAATATTAGTGCTCCAGTAGGTAAGAGCAGAGACAGTTATATATTTTGCTGCTATTTGTTACAAAAGTCATAAAAGTTCAACTTTCATCATACACATAGGAACAAATTGGGTCATTTAGGTTATGTCTGTACTGTTGGGTGCAGGTAAGTGCGAGAACCTTTGTTCATGCTCTGAATTGCATGTCAAGAAGACCTTGAACTGTGGTGTTCTTCCTGAATCTGTAAATATTGTCTCTCCAAAGGAGTGTTTATAACAAAGTTATATGGCTTCCAAAAGGGGGCTGTGGTAAGTAGAGTAGCACATGGTCATTAGCAACTGACTGCGTAATGTCCTTAGGTGCCAATAGTTGTTGCTATATGCTGAGTTTTTGATACTATATACAATTACTCCTGTGTGACTTGTATGTTAGCACTATTTATCAAAGAGCTACAAAAGGAAGGAAAGAAAGAAGGAAGGAAGGAGGGAAGGAAGGAAAGACATTTAGAGGAATATTAATACAGATTATTTGAAAGTTAATTGTGTGAAGGGACATACATGCCCTGTATTTCCACCGTCATAGAAAATTAGTTAGAAATAACTCCATCAAAAACTATCCCATAAACTTCTGGAAAGTTTTTGGCACTTATCTCTAAAACACCTTCTGCTAGAGACTATTGGAGATGATCTACTGGTTTAAATAAACCATCAGTCTGGTCTTTTATGGATGTGTTTGAGGACAACTACTTAAGAACAGCTACTTTATTTAGTTTTCAACTGTTGTGACAAAAATGACAAATAAGGTAAAACAAGACTGTAGTTCCCAAAAAACCTTTTAACATTGCTAGCTTTCTCCTTGACAGTCAAACCTGAGTGGGAAAAGCCCCTGTCAGCTACCAGGTGCTCACAGAAGGATGTGGGTGCACAGAGCAGGGTGAGGTGCTTATACAGCTTTCAGTTAATTTGAGGCAGCACAAACTTGAAGTTTCATAGCAAACTGCATTGACTTGGCATTCTTCCCTTCTTTCAGTCATGCCTGAGTAGGGGAAAAAAAGCTGTAAAAAAAAAAGAAAAGGAAATAAAATATGCTAAATTATGAGATTTAGTAAGATAAGACACACAAGTGTTTACTGTCACATAATTTCAAAAGTACTGCATAAATAGCATATTTTTATTGGAGTTAGATACAAATTGTCCATTTCTTGTGCACACTTAAGTGGCAGTTGGTGTTTTAATTTTGGCTATGTTATGTATATTGCAGCCAGCATATTTGTCAGGAAAAAAAAAAAAGTTTAGCTTACACATTCCCATAATTACAGAGTGTGGACCTCCTTGAAGAAAGAGAAGTGAATGCTTTAAGGAAGAAAGAGAAAAGTTTAAAATAATGGATAGCAGTAAATGCTTCTACAAAAAGTACTGACACAGTAGAGACAGGCATCAGATATTTCTTGTCTCATACCTCCTTCTGTGTGGCTCAGCACTTAAGTCTGCCTCACAACCTTTTTTATTCTCATTACCTTTAAAGAAGTGCAGGAAGTAGATTAAAAAAGTATCAGACAATGCCGTGGATCTTGACCCACTAAATGTTGAAGAGTTAGGATGTACTTCAGGAGTGGAAACACAAAGATCATAGAGCTCTAAATTTCTTGACTTTTGACTTCTCCTGGCCTTNGTTACTGTTCAGGAAAGGTGTGGGTTTGGTTTTTTTTGTTTGTTTGTTTGTTTTAAGGAAATAGTCAAATATGTAAATTATGTTGATAGGGAGATATTTCTTTTCTTTTTGTTATTCCCTGAGAACAACTTGTACTCCAAAGTATAGGAGGCTTGAGTAGGTATCCAGAAATGCCCTCATCTCTTCTCCTTTCAGTTCTGCTTTTTGTTCTTTTTTTAAAAATGTGTACAGGCTTTGAGTTAAAATTTTCAAATGAATCATCCCAATGGGAGAAAATATTAGTGCTCCAGTAGGTAAGAGCAGAGACAGTTATATATTTTGCTGCTATTTGTTACAAAAGTCATAAAAGTTCAACTTTCATCATACACATAGGAACAAATTGGGTCATTTAGGTTATGTCTGTACTGTTGGGTGCAGGTAAGTGCGAGAACCTTTGTTCATGCTCTGAATTGCATGTCAAGAAGACCTTGAACTGTGGTGTTCTTCCTGAATCTGTAAATATTGTCTCTCCAAAGGAGTGTTTATAACAAAGTTATATGGCTTCCAAAAGGGGGCTGTGGTAAGTAGAGTAGCACATGGTCATTAGCAACTGACTGCGTAATGTCCTTAGGTGCCAATAGTTGTTGCTATATGCTGAGTTTTTGATACTATATACAATTACTCCTGTGTGACTTGTATGTTAGCATTATTTATCAAAGAGCTACAAAAGGAAGGAAAGAAAGAAGGAAGGAAGGAGGGAAGGAAGGAAAGACATTTAGAGGAATATTAATACAGATTATTTGAAAGTTAATTGTGTGAAGGGACATACATGCCCTGTATTTCCACCGTCATAGAAAATTAGTTAGAAATAACTCCATCAAAAACTATCCCATAAACTTCTGGAAAGTTTTTGGCACTTATCTCTAAAACACCTTCTGCTAGAGACTATTGGAGATGATCTACTGGTTTAAATAAACCATCAGTCTGGTCTTTTATGGATGTGTTTGAGGACAACTACTTAAGAACAGCTACTTTATTTAGTTTTCAACTGTTGTGACAAAAATGACAAATAAGGTAAAACAAGACTGTAGTTCCCAAAAAACCTTTTAAC
>VZTO01027690.1:19789-32450 GCA_013400615.1 Syrrhaptes paradoxus
AGGAAAAAAAAAAAAAGTTTAGCTTACACATTCCCATAATTACAGAGTGTGGACCTCCTTGAAGAAAGAGAAGTGAATGCTTTAAGGAAGAAAGAGAAAAGTTTAAAATAATGGATAGCAGTAAATGCTTCTACAAAAAGTACTGACACAGTAGAGACAGGCATCAGATATTTCTTGTCTCATACCTCCTTCTGTGTGGCTCAGCACTTAAGTCTGCCTCACAACCTTTTTTATTCTCATTACCTTTAAAGAAGTGCAGGAAGTAGATTAAAAAAGTATCAGACAATGCCGTGGATCTTGACCCACTAAATGTTGAAGAGTTAGGATGTACTTCAGGAGTGGAAACACAAAGATCATAGAGCTCTAAATTTCTTGACTTTTGACTTCTCCTGGCCTTGGGTACTAGGTGATTGAATGCGTAGATTCAAAATTACTTCAGGTTATACCACCTAGAGTCCATGTAGACTGGCTCTAGACTAATAAAATAATCCCAGATGTGAAGCTCAGATTTATTACGATCAATTGTAAATGATTTGGCAGAAGTACCTAAGTAAGCACAGTTTTCTTCATTTCGTATCAACACATACCACCAAAGAATGACTGAGGTCTTAGATAACTGATGATCTCCAGTAACTATGCAGGAGACCTGCACACTTATACTATCTTAACTGTCTTATCTGAACTTCTAAAACTGAGAGGTTTGAGTGTCCTCCATTGTCACTGGAAGTATGTTTTTCATTAAAATTTACATCCAAAATAGAAATACAGAAAGTTTAGGTTGATCCTAACTATGCACATGCTTTATTTTCAATGTCTTCTTTACTTTGCTGAAAATTTATTACTAAAGGATATAACTAAATAACATAAGCTAAAATTTGGTAAAAAGATTGAAAACTGTAAAAAGACAGGTGTATTGCAGTATTTCCTTAAAAATTCTACATTTCTTGCTAATAAAAGGAATAATTTATCTTTTGAATGATTTGAATAAATAGTAAAATTATCCCTCTTGTGTTCAACTAAGTTACTAAACTGGAAGGTGCTGTTGTGGAGTTGTTAACCAAGCAGCTCATAAAAGCTTACACTGAAAGAAAACGTAAATCACGTAATTATACCCAAATATTCCTATTAATTGCAGCACACTTTTGGAGTCTATAGACAGAGCTGTAAGTTTTTTGTTGTTTTGCATTGATCATGATGAGTTTGAATTTCGGTTTGAATTTTTGTCTTAAAAAGCTCTTAAAAAATAGGAAGCGATTGCTGGAGTTCAGTAATACACAAGACTGAAATAAGTAGGCCAGTCAAGTACAAGCACCTGCCTCAGAAAATAATCTTAATATTTCAGGTGCCTTTCAGTCACTTAGTATGCTCCCATTCAGAACAACTGAAATTTACTTGGAGGTCATGGCTGAATAGCTTGTGGACATGCTTGTCAATATGGTCCATCTCAGAAAATTAATGGCAATAGATTGATTTTAAGAGAGAGACTCATGCACTCCCAACTGGGACCTTAGTTTTCAGCTGTTGGTTTGTTTTTACTGAGGACATCAATTTCTCAAATCATCCTTGGTGTTGAGTGATAAAATGAGCATGAGAAGACAAATTGGACAAGTTTTCTATGTTACTCCTTAGTCCATATATTTTGTATATTTAAGAATGTGATTTCAAGATTGTCGATAACCCACCAATTTGCAGCTTATTATCACATCAAGAGACTCAACAGAAAAATAGACTGAAGAAGAGATGTGAAAGATGGACTATGAAGAAAGAGCAAAAAATAGTAGAGTGTTTACCACTGACCAGACAATGGCTACTATGGGATGTAATATCTGTCTACAAGTATTTGAATTGTGTAAACACCTAGGAGGCACAGGATATGTTTAGAGAAGTCCAAGGAGACATAACTAAGAATAACAAAATGAAAATGAGCTAAGAAAAATGCCGACTTTACATCAGAAAAACTTCCTGTGAGGTCTATTAGTCTGTAGTAATCTCCCTGAGGTTGTATTGAAAGTCCATTGCTTGAATAATTTAATACTAAACTGGATAAAGCACTTGAGAATACACTGTAGGGAACAATCCTGTACTGTCTTATTACAGCTTATAGATGGATAAGCTACATGCATGCATTGCACAGACTTCCTGTGGATTGAGGGTCAGGCTGTTCAATGTATGACAGGACTACGTTCTAGAAGGCTAAGCCAACTTTTCATGCTGCAGTGAAAGCCTCTCTGGGTCTCAACATGCATCCACTTGCTGTTTTCCTCTTCTGTATAGTCCGCAGCAGGAGAAATGTTAACCTTTTTGGATAAACTTGCTTCTTTTTTTTCCCTTGATGCCTACAATTTTAGATGGGTGTTATACTGCTGACATGTTAACTGAACTTCTGATCATTCAGAGTTTAGCTTAAAGAGATCCAGGAAAAGCTCTCTTTAAAATATTTTTATAAAACTTTGATAAAGTCCCAAGCTCTGTCCTGGACCTGCCAGTGCAAAATTAAGTATATTCCTAATATTGCCAACTCTTTGTGTTCACTGTAAAAATTTCCATTTTGCATGTTCTTATCATGTGGTATTTATTTTTATCATTGTACTAAAAAGATGTAAAATAGATGTCATTTGCAGTCATAGTTTTCTACAGGCATTATATGCATAAAGTTATTGGAATATTACTATCCATTAACAATGATGCATTTAGCCTGCAATAGTTTAACTTGAAGTGTAAGCCCACTTATAAAATCTCAGTCCCAGAATTAAGAGTGGAACATATTTGACTTTGGAATATACAGTTCCAGTACAGCAATATTGCAGTGCTGGAGAGTAACAGGATTAAAAATCCTATTCTTGACCCTTTTTTTGGCCTACCACAGGGTCCTGCATTTTATAGACTGACATGACCACTGGGGATCACATCAGAAGTGTGTTCAGTGTCTTCCTTAACAGCAGTCCAAGGCTGGTAGAAGGGCCTCAGAAAGATGACACAGTTGATGTGATTTTACGTAGGCTCAGGGGACTGTGACAGCTGTGGTGGGGAGGTCAGGCCTTGAAGGGCTTGTCAAGAGGGCAAACAAAACAAGCAAACTGAAGCACTACAAAAGCATATTTACAATTCTAGTTTTGAAATACTTTCAGGAAGCAGTTTAATCACAAGAAGAAGTATGTCTTCCACTCTGAAAAAGAAATAGCTAAACATTGATTGCAGAGTGTACATCCAGAACCCCAGCTGCAGTCTGGATCTTTGGTATAGTGCTGTCTGTGAAGACACTGACTTACATCCTTCTCAGTTCTGAAAGAAAATTCTATCAATTTTGTATGGGCTGTTTTGTCTGCATGAACTTTGCAAATGAAAGTAGTAGAGATTACAGGAAGAAAGGATGAGTGCTTGCCTTCTAGCCTAAGGCAAGATAACTCTTCAGTTCCCTACAGGGTCACAGACTTGCTTGGTGATGTTGAACAGGTCTGCTTGCTCTGTTTTCTTTAGTTCCCCATGTATTAAATAAAGTTGGTAATTCAGAGGGCTGTGTCATGGTTTAACCTCAGTGTGCAGTCAGCCCCACCCGGCCACTTGCTCAGCCCCAACCAGCGGGGTGAGGGAGAGAATCAGCAGGGCGAAAGCATGAAAACTTGTGGTCTGAGATAAAGACAGCTTAGGAGGTAAAGCAAAGCTGCACATGCAAGCAAAGCAAGGAATTCGTTCACTACTTCCCATCAGCAGGCAGGTGTTCAGCC
Organism: Syrrhaptes paradoxus; assembly: GCA_013400615.1. Lineage (NCBI taxonomy): Eukaryota > Metazoa > Chordata > Aves > Pterocliformes > Pteroclidae > Syrrhaptes > Syrrhaptes paradoxus. The sequence goes on from VZTO01027690.1 coordinate 23,515, forward strand.
ATTTCCATAAAAGCAGGTCTCCACTATGGGTAATGATTACTTGGTAAGACAAACGGCATCACCGCAAATGTCACCCCTTTCCTGCTTCTTCCCCACAGCCTTTGTTACTGAGCATGATGTCATAAGATACAGGTTATCCCCTTGGTCACTTGGGGTCAGCTGTCCCAGCTGCGTACCCTCCGAAGTTCTTGTGCACTCCAGCTCATTTGCTGTCAGGGCAGGGTGAGAAAACAAAAAGGCCTTGATGCTGTGTAAGCACTGTTCAGAAATAGCTAAAACATCCCTCTGTTATCAACACTGTTTTCAATGCAAATCCAAAATATAGCAACATTAGAGCTACTATGAAGAAAATTAACTCTATCCCAAATGAAATAATACAGTATTACGTTAAATACATTAACAGTTGTGAAGTACTCAATATGGTAACTATAGCAAACAACAAAATCTTTCTCATAGGCTGTAAGAATCCCAGCAGCTAATTTTTCCAGAAAGTACTTTATAAAGATTATTTTTCACTTGCTCAACCTTCATCTTGTCCTACAAACTTGTGGCAGCTTTGATTAGATTTTATCATTATCTTCAGGTCAGTTTGTGGCACGTTCAGAATATTCAGTAAACCATGAAAAAATTTCCCCAGGCAGGGTGAATTCTTTGTTTTTATGAGAGCTTGGCAGAACCAGTAAATTTCAATAAGCAGTCCATTTCTCCAACTGCTGACAAATTTGAAAGTTCAATGATATTCTCACTCAGGTTGTTTAATTTTCTATTATACAGGAAAACAGAGCACAATGTTGAATGAGATGAACAAAACTGAAACTGCCTATGTTTCAAAAAACTTTCTCTTTTTTACCGAAACTTTTCTTGGATTTATTTTCTTGGTAGATTAAAAAAGTTTTAGAAACTGAGATAGGCATTTCCTTGCCCTAGTTTCTTAAGTGTTCTCTGATGGTTAGAGATCTGCTTGTAAAACTCTTTCCTCATATGGAAAGAAAAGTCTATTTCTACAAGCAAGAGTTTGCAGGGTCAAGGCTTATAGTTGTAACAGAATACTCAGGCAGAACTAAATAACAAAATAAAGTGAAAAACACCAGTAAATTAAAATAAAGCTGGAATACACTCAATTAGCTAAATTACTATTGATATCTGTCATTATAAAGTACCCAGGGCTGTATAATTTTGTTCTAATCCCCTAAATGCGCAACTAAGCAAGTGAGAGAACATATACTCCTACAACCCCCGGTGGAGACGTTGAGATTATGCATGCTCTCACTAATTTAAAGAGGGACTTTCACACTGGGATGCATTTTAAAAAGAGAACATTTAAATAAAAAGCAATTTGATCTGCCTGTAATTGTATTCCCCTTGCTGTTATTGCTAATTATTGAAGATATTTGTGCTTGAATGGGTGAACTCCTTTTTTCTGTTTAAATTTGAACAGCTCAGTGTCTACTTCCACTCAATCCTGATGAAATCACAGGGTCAGGGTCTTTCTTTCATATTCCGGTTTACCAGTGTCAGTCAAGGGAGCAAAGTCAGCATGCTCAAATGGAGGGAGTCATACAGATGCTTGGTTCAAATCTGAAGCCAGTCTAAAGCCAGCCATATTAGAACTAGAAATAAGTTTTAAAAAAATCAAAAGTTTGAACGATAAGAGTGATGAGCACCTGGAATAAATTCTTCAGAGAACTAACGGATCCTTTCTCTCTCGGTATGCCCCCATATCAAGACTGGATGTTTTTTGGATCTCAACTTTTTAAATCAAGCTACATATCAGCCACATACATGCTACTGGACTCAAAGGAGAGGTGATGTGATTATTTTTAATGTATAGGAAGCTAATCATCTATTGGCCCTTTCTAACCTTAGAACAGTCTAGTGTAAACTTTGACCTTACTTTAGTGCAATTGAGAGGTGATGAGAAGTACAGTAAAGATGATTATACTTAGGAATATTCATTCTTATTTCATTCTACTATTTTTTTCCAATAAAGAATATCATCCCTTCTTTCCACACAAAGCAGAAGGACAGAAGGAGAACCCTGTGATGAGGGTAGCCCTGTGATAAGAGTGTGAGTTTGTTAACATTCCCATCTAAACTATGTACAGGCTTTTTTTTTAGTCACTTTATATAATGTGGATGTGTGAATTCTGAGCATGGTGGGCAACTGGTGGCTCCTCAGCAATTCAAACAAAATTCTCATCTGGGGTTACATCACATAACTGTCAACAGAAAGGTCTTGGCTCAAAGTTTCTGGGTGAATCAAACTCTTAATTGTGGGAGACTGTGGGATATTGAGAGCTAATCAGGCCAAAGTAACTAGGCTTCCCCTGTCCCCTGAGACATGCTGGTCCAGTGATAGAAGATGGTGAATCACTCACAAAGTTCCCTTATTATTATTCTGAAACGTGGTATGAATCTCATATTTTTCCAGACATATGAAGGTTTTCAAATGTGGTTAATAGGATCAGAGAGCCTGGCTGCTCTCCAAATTAATATATCTGAAGGCTGAATTTCAGAAAGCATATTTTGAATAAAATGTCCCAAATATTTCCTAACTCAATTATCTAGCTAGCAATGTGTTAGCATGCTTTTAAAAACACAGACTGTTTAGCAGGAAATTACGATGATGTCCTTTAATACATTTCTTTGTTTATCCTGATATATTATATATATACTTGTAAGCTACACAACTCAAAACTTTCTCAGTTCATTTTTGCTAACAATACTAATTTAGTAAATCACCTTGTTTAAGTAAAGGTACCTCATTTGGCTTTAATTTTATCTTACATTAGCCTCAGATCTGTCCATTAGATTATTTCTTAATACTGCAGCTATTTTATAGTTTTGGTTATATAGCTTAGAGATTACATGAACAAGGTAAATAAACAATGATCAGGGAACGGGAAATGAAAAAATTGTGTAGCGATAGATTTGCAAAAGCTTGAAAAAGTTGCTTTTAGCACAAAACAAGAGTAAACTGTAGAATTATTTGCTATGTTAGGATGCTCAGACTAGATATGCTAGATATGAATATACTTAGACCATCGTTTTTTGGCACTGAGTTTGACTGGCAAGGAACAGGTAGTGCTAGCACTGAACTCTTGTAGCTTCCAACACAGAGTAACTGCATCCAAACTACCTATTGGGAATGGTCCTAGTTTGTGCCTAGCTCCCAAATTGTGCCTGGGAATTATTTGCAAGGTCTTTAATTGATACAAGCCAAAACTCTGCTAGGGACTGTTATAACAGTTTAACAGATGATCTAGTTTCAGTTTTGGGAATATTTCCTGGCTCTGTTTAATTTCAAACCACTGACACAAACTATAGATGCTAAAAAGAGAAATAGTACCAAAAAAAAAAATCCAACAAATTGTTAAAAAGATCTAATAAATACAATGATGCATACAAAATAAGGACTGCATATTATCTACAAAACTGAGAAGGAAGTATCTTATAAGTCACAAACAGCTGAAGACTAGAGGAGTATCATTAAATGCTTACTTTATTCTCACATGTCCCTGGGCCGTTTTCTTGGCCGTTTTCAAGAACAGAATATTAGGGTGTACTAGGAAAGATAAATCTTTAGTTTTATGTTCAACAAATGCAAGGGCAGATGATTATATTTGAGATGGTCCAATGAAACAGGACTTCACAATATCAGGGCATATGCTAGGTAAGAGGACAGCATGGAGTTTAACCTTGAAAAAAGCAATCTATCATAGACTCCTGGGAAGAAATTCTGCTTGTTGCTGATCTGTTGCGTCTGGCACATAAGATTGTGGAGCCAGACAGATGTTGCCACACAGTGCTGGGAAAAAGAGTTGTACCTATGCCACAGGAACAGAGCAGGAGACAAGGTGTAGTAGGTGGTGTATGAGAGGGGATTAAAGGCTCATGGCAAATCTATGCCTGGAGCTCTAGAAAAGCAATTATAGAGGTGAGCTGATCACTTCTCATTGCAGATGTATTGCTGTAGCATGTAACCCCTCCTCCCTAATGCTTTAAGAAGCAAGTGTATGGAAAATATGAGATAACAAGAATATCTGGTAACTAAAGAAATATTAAAAAACCCCGAGATTTTCAGAATACAGTCATTTATCACTCAGTCCTTTCAAAATATAACCACTTCAGGAAGTGCACTCTCCCTCTGTCTGTATACGCACTTACCTGTGTGTGAAAATATGTATGTGTACAGCTACCTACCTGTCTCTATATAAAATGTTCAGCCAAAAGCAATTGATGTCATATGATATCATGTGATGGAAAGATGGGATATTGTGCATCTTTTGGCATTGCAAAGATTGCTCCAGATAAGATTCTTAAACAGAACATTTAGCCTCCATATCTATTAGGTAAACATTACTTTTTTTTTACGTTCAATGTGCACTTGATTTCAGATATGGTACTGTTTATTTTCATACTAATGCTCTCTTCTTTGTTTAGACATTTAGTTTTCTGATGAAAGAAATTATCCTTGTTTTGCAGCCATGAGCACATGCTTATTTTTGTATCAAAAAGACATTGTAATTAACAAAAACAGCTTAGTGAGTAATTGAGACTGCAGACTAGTCTGTGCTGTCACTTGGTTCCCCTCTGCCACTGGTGTGGTTCAAGGTAATACTCCCAAACAAACCTTGCATCACTTTATGAATTATTGTAGTTCCAAAGGTATCTTTATTAGCTTCCTTACAAAACAGCCAGTGTATTTGTTGCTGATATAATGGAGAGGGGCAGTAACACTTATCAGAAGCAGACTTAGCAAGTTCAGATATTTTGCAAATTCAACTTTTGTATCCTGTGTTATATCCTATATATCCAGTTATAACATACGTGTTCCATACTACACCTGGTATTTAATTTTGCTATTCCAGTTGTACCTCCTTTTTCTACAATGACTGAAAATTTTACCTGTGTTTACATTTAAACTGACAGGTATGAACAGATATTTGCTCAGGGACTGACAGGTGTGACTAACCAAACATAGGAAAAAAAATCCATTGCTTTTAGTCTTCATTCCAATTACATGAACTTGGATGTTACAAGAATACATCTGTAACCACTTTCAAAGTGGACACTGCACATTTATTAAATCTGAGACAGCACCATTACAATCAACTAAAACTCAAGACCTGCTGAACACTTGAAACTATAATTTCCAAATATCTTTCTTTTCTTTAATTGAGGTTTGTTCTGCTGACAGACGAATGCACCCTCAGCTGAATTCCAACAGAACTACTGCAATAATCAGTGACTATACTTGAATGAAGAAACACATAGCCTGGCTCTCTGCATGGTTATATCTAGGAATGTCTCTCAGACAGACCTGACTCCTCCTTTTCCTAATTAAAAGTGTTAATAACTGTTTTATTGGATATAAATTACACTTTTATTTGACAAACTTAATTTAAAGTGTGACCTATCAACTTAATGACATTTTGAGACTGGGCACAACTACACATAAATTAGAAGAGAGTGAGATGCTGTGCAATAAAGAGGTAAAGGGAAGAGAGAAAAAAAATACAAATGAAGGATAAAAGCACATCAAAACATTGTAGCTAATGAGGTTTGCAATTTGGAATGGAATCAGAGCTAACTCTGCAGACTATTTCTTACCAGGTTAATGGCTAAAATTCAATACAGGGAACTTTGAAGTTTCTTATAGGTGTGATTTGTTTTCTGTAATATAAATGCAGGAAGTTTTAGAATTGAATTTGCAAATAAAGAATGAAAAACTTGCCTTAGCTGTTTGAATTCTAGCAAGAAGAGTATCTCCATTTTTAATGTGCTTTTCATCGTAATTGTTAAAGTGCTTTAAACAAGCAGTTGAGCATCCTCATTCTCATAGTCCAGATGAGGGAGCTACTGAGATTGTACTACAAACGATGAACATTTGAAGTGACACCTAAGATTCTGATAATGTCACATCCCATGAGGGATAGAGATACTTTGTAAGGAGGAGTATCCATCACAAAATCACAGGAGCAGAGGACAAGACTGTAGTCTGCCCTTAAGAGTTAAAACTGTGATAGAGATTACTAGATTCGAAGTATTCCTGATAGCACAAAGTCCCTCCACAGATGAAATGAAGACATGAGATGGTAACAAACATTTGGAGGAATTGTTGGGAAAACCTATGTTGCAGCTAGATCAAAGTCTTAGGCTGAGTTTTTTTCAGGAACTGCAGAATCATTGGAAGTAGTCATGGAAACACTTCAATACATTCTCTGTTGCAAAGCAATTTTGGAAAAAAAATGTTGACAATTATCTTACTGTAACATTTTAATGTATTTTTTAAGTTGGAAAAAAATGAGGAAAAAATCTTCTACAAAATACAGCTTAATGTAAGATTAAAAATACAGGAAATTAAAAATAATCTAAATTAACTTTTTCAAGTACTTCAGCATAAATTTGGGGTGTGGTTGGATTCAATTTGTTAAAATATTTTTAGATTTTGATTTACTACTTTGAAATTGGAAGAGAGAAATTCTTAAATTTCTAATTCACTGGGATGCGACAGCCTATGTCAAAATGTAAGGATTAACATGATAGTACACAACTGAATTGCTGTGTTTCAGCAAGTAAACTTTTGTTGGGAGAGCTATGGTCTCTGGCTGTGCATGTACTGTCACTCTTTTTAGNCTACTGTAATATAAAAAAGGTAAGCTAGCTTGCTTTAGAATAACCCTTTTGGGGTTATTGTAAACCCAATTGAATATAATTCTCTTTAACAAAATGTGATAAAAACACTGACAATAATATTGTTCCATAACAGAAGCTGTGCTTTAAAGATTTTTAGGTGGGAATTAACTCTCCTAGTGAAAATTTAAGCTGTGAAATCATTCAGCATCTCCATTTGTATATGATTAAGCTAGTATACCATATTCCTTGTTAAACTGAGCAAGAAGGCAGCTGTGAACTACACCGTTCTCAGATCTTCCCAGTGATGGCACCTTCCACCTCCTTAGAGGGAGAGGACACTGCACTCCCAGTCATAAGAGCCATTCAGTCATCATTGTATTTGCCTATTTTTCAAACACTCTTCTCTGCCAGTCTTGGCTAATTTACCAACACCCTTTTATTCACCGCAGCACCCACCTTTTCTCCCTTCCTTGATATTTTCTACACTATATTTTCCTCACTTTTTTTCTATACTAGCTCCACCTTCCCACCTGCATATCTCCTCACTCAACTCAGCATTTGCCTTCACTTTTCTCGTTCTTGCTAGCACCAGCTCTTACAATATCTCTTATATCCAAACTATGATGTCACCACCCTCATGATTTCACAGAATCACAGAACAGCTGAAGTTGGAAGGCACCTCTGGAAATCATTTAGTCCAATCCCCCAGCTCAGGCAGGGTCACCTAGACCAGGCTGCTCAAGATCTTTTCCAGTAAGGTTTAGAATGTTTCCAAAGAGACTCCACTACCTCTCTGTGCCAGTGCTCAGTCAGCCTCACAGTAAAAGGCTATTTTATTACATTCAGATTAATTTAATATTTTTAGGTTTATGCTCATTACCTCTTGTCCCAAAAAGATGGTCTTTTAGTGGCTTTTTACCAGTATAGTGATAACAGATTGATGCAATGCATATGTCTCCTGGGGAAGAGTAAAGTTTCTATAGTTTCTGTCAGTGGCTAAGTTTACCATATTTTTCTGGTAGGTTGAAACTGTACAGTCATCAATAGCAGCTGAAGGAAAATATTCTGGAAAGTATTTGTCAACAGGCAAGAGAAAAGTTTCATATCAGCAAATCGCTCTCTTAAACTTTGAGCCTATGTAGGAAGGATTTGTAAATTCAGACAAGCAAGAGAATTATATTCCTGCTATACTCTTGGAGTAGTAATTAAGTTATTCATAAAAAAGAAAAACAAATTAATCACTAAAAGTAACAGACACATGGAACTTTGCAAAAATTATCACCTCTTACGGGGCTCGAGGTTTTTTTCTCCTTTAGTCAGACATTTGTTCTCAGTCAACTACATAAAAATAGTAAGAAAAAAATAGAAAATACATGGTGTATTTATAGTGTACACTGTATGTCTTGTCTATTTAATCTATAATATATTTTTCTGAAACTTGGAAAAGATTTTTTTTTTATACTGGGATGCACACAAACACACATATTACCATTCAATGAATATACAAGTTATAATTTCCAAAAATAAGACATCCTTGTATTTCTTTCCTCTTACTATTACCACACATTGAAATCCTGATGACCAGCTGAGCTTATCTGGAGGGAACAGCTGTAAACTCTTGGATCAGTGATTACTTATAGGAATGAAACCCTAAAACCTGCAATGAATCGTGACTGCAGCAGCCTCACAGCTCAGTCCACACACATTGCCTGAAATATCTCACCCGTGAGCTCTGTTTTTGTCTGTCATGAACAACTTCCTCATGGAAACATCATCCAGTTCAAGTTCTCTAGGCTTGTTTGCAAAGCTCTGCTATTTAAATCCCCTTTTACTAGCAAGTGTGTACCAGCCATCCAGGGTTGACTTAGGGGCAAGGCACAGTGAGAGATTTAAGAAATTGTTACTGTTATTACCGTTACTCAAATTCCACATGAGAAGAAAGTCATTAGAGGCATTCAAAGGGCATTTGAGGGGTTGGAAGTAAAAGAAGGGTGACCTCACAAGAGAAACAGAAGAGGTAAGAAGATGTAAAACGAGGAGAGGGATTATAATAGTAATGCATTGTCACTACTTATTTTAACTCTTTTAATGCAAGGTCTAGTTGTCTCACAATCTTAAAATTGTATCTTCAAGATTCCTCTATGAAGAAAATGACTATTCTACCCTTCATTTTTTAATGCACAACCAAACCAAAAAAGTTGTATATATACTATTGACATGAACAGCACCTAACCTGGGGTTGAAGGCAGGTGTGTTGGCTGCTGGAGTTCTCTACAGGGAAATTATATGGAGAGTAG
>VZTO01027691.1:0-17175 GCA_013400615.1 Syrrhaptes paradoxus
TTCAAAGCCCGCCAGGATGCATTTCTGTGCTGATCTAGGTGTTCCTGCTCCGGCAGGGGGATTGGACTAGATGATCTTTTGAGGTCCCTTCCAATCCCTAACATTCTGTGATTCTGTGATTCTGTGTAATTTGAGTTTTTTTTCCAGGCTATGGAGTCTGAAAACTTGGCTTTTGTTGAACCTGCAAACTGTTTTGATGGTTGATTGCTATAAACCATGTGTATTTTTACATTTTTCCCCTATAAAGGTGTAGAGGGTTTTTTTTGTTTTTTTTTTCTTTTGTTTTGTTTTGTTTTGTTTTTGTTTGTTTTTTGTTTTTTGTAGTACTTGAAAAAGGATTTGAGTTCTTCTGGTTTTCTGAAGGGGAGTTTATACCTTCCACAATTTTTGTATCTTTCCACCTCTTTGCTGCTGTCATACTGATTTTCATACTGCTGAACCAGCTCGTTTTGATTCTGTTGTTACAGGTTTATACATTCAAAAACACTAAAACAAGAAATTCTCTGAAACTCAGAGTGCATTGACTCGAACTTGAAGGAGTGGCTGAGGAAGGCTCCAACATCCCCACCCCTGCACAAGGACTTGTGCATTTTCCTCTTCTGAGGTGGGCAGAGCAGTGCAGGGTGGTGCGCGCTGAGGCAGCAGAGCCACACCGAAACGGTTCTCCTCTGGCTGGATGCTGCCTTTCCAAAGGAGCCTAGAACACATTCCCTGACTGCATTTCTTCTCTTGGCCTTTTGGTGTCATTCTGTGATTAACAAGGAGAGTGAAGAGCCTCATAATTTCTTCTCTCCCACCTCTTTCGGAGCAAGGCAGAGTTGGCAGCAAATGATGATAGCTGCTGAAAAGGTGTCAGGGACAACTAATCTCATAAAAATTAAGAATAGTGTTAACCCTATATATTGGGCTCAGTTCCTACTAAGGTAAGGAAGGTAACATCATATCTAGGTCAGTGATGCTCATCTGTGAATGAGATGGGGTAAAAGGATAAAGACACCCTTCTCTGGCCCTGTCTTGGCTCAGCCTATGCCCTGGAGAGTATCTCTGGGGATCGTGTTGGCCAGACATGGTGGCACAAATGGCTGCTTGGTGCAGCCTGGGTGGAGGGGGGAGGGCACAAATGCTACCTGGAAGTGCAGATCTGCAGCAGTACTTCCCAAACCTTGGCAGGAAATTGTGCAAGTGTGTCCATTCAATGTGCTGCTGTTAAAAAGAACTCTAAAAATGAAATCTAAGAAATTGGTTGGGCATGGGAAGGTACTGTGTGATCAGATGCTGTGGGGCTGTATTGTAACACAAATAAGAAAGCAGGAAAACGTTGTATCCTGTGTACCCGGGACCCTGGAAAGGCTGCACTCTGGTGCACACTCCTGCATCCTGGGGAAAGAAGATATGATATATGACAGAGCCAAGCACAAAGTGGAATGAAAAACGTGGTAGAGCTGTACTAACAACAGATTATTTTTTTTTTTTTAGTTTGCTGATTGGTCTGGAAGGAGAAGAAATGAGTTGATAGGAAGTGTTCCTAGCATCAAAAAAAAAACCCAACAAAAAGTCAAGTGGACCATTTCATTTGATCTAAAAGAAAATACTCCAGCACTTGGGGGTGGGATGTCCGTGTGTGTTTGGGGGAGTAGTTCAGGTTTGAAGGATAGCTGCATCTGATCTGTCACAGGAAAAATCTATATTCATTTAGTAAATACTTCAGGATGTTTGCTAGTATGGATGGCAGCATGTTCTCATAGCTTCTGCCTCTTTAAACAGCAGAGATTGCAAGTCCTGGATACTCTCTGTAAAATGCTTCCTGTCTGATCGGAAAACTGAGCCCTGTCTCCTTTCATGCAGGGTGGCTACTCATGCTGTTTTACAGCAGGCACTTCACTGTCTCCCTGCTTGACCAGGGAGGCAACAGGGAGTTGTTGGCATTCACAAATAGTTAAAGAAATGCATCTGCTGCAGTGCATTCCCTCATGTCAGGGGGTAATTGTGGCTTGGCCATACAAGGCTTCCTCTGTTTCTTTATGACATTGCTGACGTAGACTGCGATGCCCTTCCTGCTTCAAACTAAAGTTTTGCAGGATTTTTTTTTTTTAGACTCCTTTTTTTGAAGGATTTTTTTTTTAGACTCCTTTAAGTCGGGTAAATGAATATAGTGCATATAGTGAGTGCGCTGGAGCGTGAGTGTCATGGTCACTTGGATGGACCCGACTGGCCAGTCCCTGCAAACTCAGATGGAAGTCCACTTTATGCCTGCAGAGAAATTGCACACCACTTTGAGTCTGTCAGGCTGAAACATCTAATAGCTGTTTCAGGATCTACAAAATTGGGAGGCACTTGAGCAATGATAATGCAATCCTTCCAGCCACTTTGAAAGGAATAATTTCTTTTCTGTGGAGCTATCCTGCAGAAGACAATTTAGTTTGCCGTCTTCCTGGAAACTGCTCTACCAGCTAAAGGCATGCAGGAAATCATTGCATTTGTGGTAGAGCATAAAAAAACGTTTTTTTTTTCTTTTTCTATTGAGGTGTCTTCAAAAAGTAATTTTGCTTTCTCTGAGTACAAACATATATTTATAGCCATTCAGATTTCTCTGAGTACAAACATATACTTATAGCCATTGGTAAATGCTCTGCTTGAATATGTGTATTAAGTAACATCAGAAAGAGCTTCATTTTCCTTCAGACTTTCATTAAATATTTCTAGAAAATTTGGAAATATTATAAAAATTATTCTTTTCTTCCTTCTTTTTCCCTTCTCCTTTTGTGAATGTCTTTTTTCTAGGAATAGGAAGTAAATTGATACAGCTGGATACTAGGCACTACATTCTGCAACATATCAGAATAAAAAATACTGAAAAAAATAAAACGAAAAAAAACTTCATGGAACTTGGACAAATTTTCATTTTTGCTGCCTTTATTTCACAGCCCTGCTGGATTATATTCTTCTTTTCTTGAAACTCTCAACATGGTGGCAAATACTTAGTTATGAGATTCTTTTTAGAAAAAAAGGATTTAGCCTTCATTAAATCTTCCATGGAGAACTTTCCAGTGCGCTGGAAATATTTGATACTGGCACTTCCTCTGCAATAACTAAGATGCTGAAGAAGAAAAATGTTGATTGTGATCGCAAAGCATATCATGACCCAAATGCAGAACCTGAGCTGGGGGACCACCAATATAAGGAGGTCTCAATCTGCTCCAGAACATACTTGAAGCTATTTCCAGACATGGGAGTCAGCAGATCTTTCCTTACTTCATAACGATGGCAATAAGGTTTGAAAACCACTGGGTTTTTGCACATGTATAAAGCTGAGCAAATCTGGTCTCCCCAGCCCACTTAAGGCAATAACAGGGCTCTCGGGGACATCCGCAGGTTTTGAATCAGCTTCAATCATCTTGGCTGGTCCCATCACCCGCCACCAGGGTTGTCAAGGGCTGGGCCTGTAGACTCTTCTCCATGCCCATACCAGTCCTGCACAGATTGTTTGCCTTTGCTGAGGCCCTATGAGATGCTGCAGTGGGGTTCCCTGCTGCAAGTGCCTGGACGAGCTGGTGGAGAGCTGTGGCACGGGGAAGGAGAGGTATGGCATGACATTTTTCTGCCCAAGTCCTTTCCTTTTGCCTCTCTAACTCTAGAAAATGCAGGTGATTCAGGATAGAGAGCTTGACAGCTCTCATTAGAAAAAAACTTTCTGAAAGTATTCATCTTTTGATTTTGAGGTCTTTCCTCCAGCTATTCAGACACCTCCATGCCAATAACATGCTAACGATTGGTGTTTTCTGGAAGAGTGTTTTTTGTTTCTTTTTCAGTCTGTTTTTGAGTAATGTTCTGTCAGACTGCAGGAAGGTAACAAAAATGTGGTAGGTTTTTTTTTTAATCCTATGTCAAAATGCTGGCCTCCCTCCATAAACCCTATTCTCTACAGAGATAGAAGACAGAAGTACTTTTCTGAACCAATTCTTATCTTAAAGTATAGAGTTTGGTTTGAGGTTTCATGCTGAGGTTTGGAGTGACTCATATTTTGCAAACAGGTCTACTCAGTCTCATAGAGTTACACTACCTATTTAAGGTAGAAATATGCAAGCTAGTACATAATGCATGCTGCCTGCATGCTCCAAACCACAAGTTGCTCAAAAAAGCTGTAGTGGTGAATCCTGCTGGGAAAGTTCAAAATAATGAAAGAACAGCCACTTCTTGCTCTATTGCTGTCTATGACAGTTATATTTGTGATTCTAAGTCACACGGGGAATATAAAACTAAAATATAGTATTAAGCCTTCAATCAGCTCTGGTTACTCAAATGTCCCATCAGTACCTTCTACTGTGATTTCAGTGCTGTTGATCTATAGAAAATATGTAGCCTGTTTAGAAAGAGAGTAGGTATTTTTTATTCTTTTGCTTGAGTATTGCTTAATGTCTTACAGTTCAGGACATTTTTATTCTGCCAGAATCTTGCTTTGTTCAAATGTAAACGAATACATTGCTATCTTTTAGAACAGGTAGCCTGGAAAAGACTATTTTACTTTTAAAGAGATACTTGCTGCATACCTCTAGAGTTTGCAGAATGACAACAATAATGCATCAGAAAAAACCACCAGAAGAAAGTGTAGTGCTAATGGAAACAGCCATATTTTTTCATGCTCCTTAAGAAAAACAAAAGCAGCTGCCTCTTTTTGTTGAATGTATCTCTGATTGGACTGAATATGTTCTGTGCTATTCTTTTGCTCTAATGGGAGCAAATAAAATATTCTTCTGTATAACCCAGGGGAGTTGTTAGCCATCTCCTCTTAATTTGAGTGATCTTTAGATTTCTTATGTGAGGTTCTGAATCAGACAAAGTGCTCAGAGTCAGCTCTTATCTCTACATAGTAAATAAGGTTGAAATTTAAAAAAGGCCATTAGCAATCAATATGGCTGGGAGATTTAATTTCCAGCACATGCTTGTTTTGTTTTATTGTTATATACCCTAAGAGTTCTTTATTACTACATTTGCAACATTCTTCTATATAACCTGCTCTTTTCTGCTCATGCTGTTTGCTGTTTGACTTATCCACTCTTGCTGTGGTGCTACCTTGTTGAAGAGCTAGAGGACAGTGGTCCTACTGGAGCAGAGACAGGTTGTGCCGTCTTGTGGCTAGGATGCCTAGGGAATGATAAAAAAGAAGAATGTCCAGACCCATCCCTTGAGATAGGAAGTACTCCTGCCAGCTTGGGAGTTAGAGCCAATTTGGTGCTTCAAGCTTTCCATCCATGGTAGAAAAGCAGAAGCCGTTCTACATGCAGCTCCCTCAAAACTGTTCTTCTAGATAAAATACAGCTGTTCAATATAACAGTTTAATGACATACTGAATTTTCTGTAACTTAATAGACCAAACATTGTTTGTGCAGACATTGGAATTGCTCATCCCTGCCATTCTCTTCAGGGATAAGAGTATCTTGGCTCAAAAAACAGGGGAAATAAGCCAGAATTAAAAAAAAAAAAAAAAAAAAAAAAAAAAAAAAAAAAANGAAAAACAAGAAAGAAAAAATAAGGATAATACAACAGCAAAATTGGTGGTGAATTTGTGCTGTAAAGTTAGAGGTGCAGCTTGCCTGATAGGTGTGATTAGTCTGTATCTGTTGCAATGAGAAAATGGGTTTGCCATCCCAAGACTGAAAAGCAGAGAAATAAGCTAAATGAACCAAGGAGTGAAAGCTGTTTTTTTACCCTGGAAGTACTCAAAATAGCTTGTGATATGTCTTGTAGCATTCCCTGTTAAGCAAGGCATCTATTTCACCCAGAAAAATCTGAAAGTGATCCCTCATAGAGTCATTTTGGCTTTATGCTGGTGGTCTAGAGAGATTCATAAGCAGGATTTGGCTTTAATGTCAACTAACCAATGTTAAAACACTGATTTGAAGACTAAGTATAAAAGCAAAGAGTCAAAAATAGTAGTGTTTTACTTATTCTGTATTCTGCAAGGGAATATTATGAAAGCCAAACAAAATTACCCAAAGATTCAATTCATATGAACCCTTTCTGTAAATATGTACATGGGATGTTTCACATACTCTAAAATAAATACTCTTGCTGTACATTGTACATTGTTTTACACAGTAGAATTTTGATATATCAAACACTTCTATAAGCAGTCTTCCTTTAATCACCTTAATTTTGAAAGCAAATCATGTCATAGAGTCCATAAAAACAGGTTTAGCTCTGTGTGTACCTAACACAAGAGTACAAACATTTTTAATTTAGATTCTATAACACCTTTGAAGCATAAAATTGATGCAACCTAATGTATGAAGCCTCTGTTCTGGTCTGTTTCATTAGACCTATTACATCTATATAGGAATAGTCTAAATTTGCTTTAAAAAAAAGAATACACAAACTAGTTCATTATCACCTTAATTTCTGACACTTTGTCAAGACCTGAGAACTTAAAAAGCCAACTAAGGCTGTGGCTGTGCTCTAGTGTAAGCTGGATCTAGGTCCTTGCTATCAGTTATTAATTAACACAGTGATACATATTCTGCCATATATTTGTCTGGTAGGTAGCCAACACATCCTCTCAGGAATGATCCTTTAGTGCGTAAACAAAAAAAACCCCAAGTGTAAAACACCTGCTCCGAAAACTGTCTTTTTTTATTGCTATCACCTATTCCAAACTCCATAGGGTGTTTTTTCTATTTGTAAGCAGCACAGACTGTGAGAGGAGTCCCAGAGCTTTGAATGAAAGATCTGAGCCTATCATAGGCAAGAACAGACTGAAAGGGCAGGTTTTCTGAATGCTGTCTCTTGAAGTGATGATAGTGCTGTACATATCAAACATTTAAAGTACAACAAATGTTTTAGTTGTGGGTTAAAGTGAGTATTAATAGCCTATCAGCATGGTCAGGACTTTTTCTAAAAGCCTCATGAGCTAGGAATACCATGAATTGCATTTGTTCATTGTGGAAGATAATTTATTTTTAAGCCCTCCCCCTCACCCCCTTTTTTGTATTTAGGCACTTGATTAAATTAAAATATTTTGCTTTATTTATGCATGCATTATTATATATACACTGCCATAATAGTGTTTTAAAATCCATCTCAAAATCCCTGTGAGTTATCAGAAAACAGTTTTAGGTTTTTTTGGTCTTTAAATCTGAGACAAGTAAGATGTAACAGTAAAAAAACCCCACATGAATAAAAGGGTTCTCAACTGAATTAAAGTAAATGGACCCTAAACAGGCGTGAGTATGCAATCATCCCTAACAGGGAATAACTTTGCAGCTGTTAAGCTGGGAGAGGCTGCAAGCACACTCAGAAGTCAGGATTAAAGTTGAACACGATCTTGACAAAGAATATAAATAATCTAAAGAAAAAAATAGGATTTCTATTTGCTAAGGACAGAGGCAAATACAATAAAATAAGAGCAATTGTTTGCACAACTGCACAAGGGAAATGTCTGGCTGGGCAGCAGTATGGCCAAGCAGCACCTGGGAGGTTGGTGGCAATCACAAAATGAATACTGGGGTGACTCCACTCCAGCCTTGCCTTGCACCCTGAGGCAGGGCACTGAGGTCGGGTCCCACAGTTTTGTCATGGCAGCTGTCAGAGTCCCACAAAACCACCCCAGATTTTGTCCACTTGCCCAAGGATTTGCAGAAAACCTGCGGCAGCACGTGGGCTGCAAGCTGCTTCTCAGGTTGGCGATACCTCATCAGCAGAGAACTGTCTTCAGAGAGCAGACAAATCACCGCCTTGGCATTTTGGGATACAGATGCTGATATTTTAATGGTTATGAAATACAGCTGTTTTGTTCTTTTAAATGAAACATGCTGCTGACCTGGAAGGCAGCATTAGCTTCAGTTGGACAATTTTCATGAGTACAAATGGGATAAAATTCCTGGGTTAAATCACTTGCTTATATTCTCATTCTCAGCCTCTTCCATCATAAAACAACTTTTCCTCTCCACTCTTACCTCCTCAGACTCAGGGATACAAGGAAGGCCAGCTGGCTGCAATGTCTCAACTAGTGACCGTTTTGTTTCAAGTTCAATCCCTTGAAACAGGGAAGGCAAACGGAGTTACCAACATACTTAAATTAATAATTCTGTATTCTCTCCAGTCTCTGCAATTTTACAATCCTGAATTGTTAATGCTGCTATCATTCTTCTGTAATTTCTTGCGAAAACAAGTATTATCGTTCAAAATTTAGATTTGAAAGTTTGACAGATATTAAGAATTTTGGTTAATATTTCACAGCTTACTCTATTTCACTTTATTACCAAGGTACATTTAGCATAGACACCAGTGCTGATACCTAACTTCAGCAAAGTGTTGTAGTATTTCTGAAAGGAATATGGTGATAATAGCAATGGCAATGTGATCAGCTTCTATTCTAAGACAAAATACCTTTTTATTTTCATTGACAGAAGAACCTTCGGGGGGGACTCCAGTGCAGAAAAAAATGTTAAGAACACAGTTTTCAAAAGTTGTTATAACAATCATACTTTTCAGTCTAATGCTATTTTTCAGCAGTTTAGAGCATGTTCAGAGAGGTGTACAACTTTTTAGAAGGGCAAGGATGCAGCTTCATCCTGGAAACTTAGATATATTCCCCCAAAGCCTTTGTTTGCCCTAATATTCCATAATGTTGGGCTTTTAGAGTCAATAACCCATTAGTAATCAAGAGATGTATCATTTATAAATTATGCACCATATTAATATTTAATCTTCTGGGTTGCCGAGCATATTTCTAAATCTACTTTTTAATTACATTAAAAAAAAATAAATCTTCAGGGCAACCATTAGAAAAGTAATTTTTCTGCGCATTATGACTTCAATTACTTTGAAACAGCTGTCTGTGAACTCTTTGTGATGGTACAGTACTTGGTAAAATGGGCATCTCAGCTCATCCACCCTCTTCACTTGTTTGAAAGCTAATTGAATATTAGAGCAAAGGCAATGTTGCAAAGAATTTCCTATGAGCACTAAAGTACTCTGGAATTAGACCTGGAAATGTGGTGCCAACCGCCTGCCACCGCCCACTTGGCAAGAGGATGCTGGCCGGTGATAAACAACCATCTGCCTCTAGCCTGAGCTGAGATTTCTGGCTTGGCACGTATGGTGAAGAGGGGTATTAAAGACCCTTTCTGCCCCTGGTGTCAGGAGGTGTGTTATCCAGACCCTGGCTGCTTGGCTTGGAGGTGTTGGGGGTGTCAGGCAGTCGGGTCAGCTCCTCAGAGGTGCCGGGATGCAGGACATGCCTCAGTCCCACCACGGGCAGGGTGGGATCACTTGAGGGGAGCTATCTCGGGAGGGCTGGCCGCCCCTCATAAGCTCTCCTAGGAGGCTGCAGAGATTGAGGTAAAATCCAGGGTCCTGAGTCCTGTGCAACCTGCCTGAGAAGGCAAAACTTTCTTACACACCTTTGCACAGATATATTATTAATAATAATAACAACATTATGGCAGACCGTGCCCCATCAAGCTAAGCATCTACAGAGACAAAACATAAAGTACTTTGTTTCCCAAAAGACGAAGTCCGATAAGCTGTTCCCCTTAAGTGCCATTTTTCCTCAGCACTCCTTGAACCTGTCAGTGGAATTGTCAGTTGCAAGCCACTCAGTGGAAGATCTCTTATGGTTTTCTTTGTTAAAATCTGAGTTTTAAAATGCAATAGAGGAAATATTTCTCCTCTCCTTCTCTTACTTCAACTCCTCTAGTTGCAAAGCGTTTGCCTACATATGATAACCAGACTCTGATTATCTGGGTATCAATAAAGGAGAGAGTCTTTTTGAAAGATGTGGATGTTGGAAGGAAATTTTCAATACTCATGCAAAAATTTCAGAAACAGCCTCTAGAAATAAATCCCTTCAGTCACAGAAGTATAAGTTACTTATGAATAAAGTGGTGTAATTGTTCTGAACACTGTGTTTATCAGAGTATCCAGCTGAATAAGGAAGGACAACCAGGGAAGTTAAGATGAATTACCTGCAGGATTGGAGTCAGTCTATGTAAAGAATATACATTAGATCCCAAAGGACATATTCTTAATAGAAACATAATGGCCTTAGTTCAGTAAAACTTTTTTTTTGCTTTATACTCCAAACCAAGCTCTGAGTGTGTTTAAATTAGGCAAACATGCTCCTGAAATAAAAAAGGTGTCTGGAGTCTGACTCTGGCTGAAGCCCTGGATATTGCATATGACCCTGGCAGCACTTAATAATGAACTCAAAACTAAACAGAAATTACAACAGAGAACTCCAATGACTAATTATCTGAAAATGTTCACATTCAAATCCAGAGCCAATAATTATTTCCTCTACTTTAACACTAGATTATATCTTTTTTTTCAAATGAGGCATTCTTGATACAAAATAAAGTCTTTACAAAAATATTTGAAGGGTGTATCATCTATGTCACCAAAAGAAAAATATTCTCCTTTCACAAACACATTCTTGTGTCAATCTACATAAACTCAGTTCAGAAATGAGGATGAACTGTTGTAGTCCTATTGCTTTCATATTATTAAAACATCTGTTTTTAAAACTGTATGTGTATGTATATATATTTGGCTTAGAGCAGATTGAACCTCTCGGAAGGTATAACTTGTCAAAGCTGGATCACATTGCAGCCCTTGAGAAGGGATGATATTTGCGGATGCCAGGCCTCCTGGGTTCAATTCTCATCTCCCAACCATTGTCGCTCTTTATTGCTCTCAACAACTTCTCTTTCCCTCCATTTTCCCATGTGGGCCTATTAATTTATGAAGTGATGGTGAGTCACTTAATGATGCTGATGACAGGAAGAGTGCCATGGAAGTAGCCAAGCATGATTTCCTCAGGGAGGAGGTCAGAATGGGGCATAGGGGATACTTCTGCCTGTGGACTGGGGGGACATTGTCCCAGTGAGTGATCCTGGCAAGGTGGTGCTCAGGGAGAGCATCTTCCCAGAGCCCAGCAGGGAAAGCGGCTCCTTAGGATTGTTAACTTGTCTCCTGACTGGTCCTCTTTTGACTCCATGTTAATGCTGTGCATACCCAAGAGAGGAAAAAAATATTGATACTTACTCTTCACTACATACCTGATAAAAATGAAAGCTGATTTTTCCATTAAGCTATGCAATAGCCAGTTCCTTGAGTTTTCACAAGACATTAAAGGAATGAAGCATTATCAAAAAGACATTCTGTTACAAAAGAACACTAATCAATGCTGAGAACATTGGTTATAAATTATTCATATTTTGTTAAAAACTACTCAGATCTTAAAAAAACTCAAATCCCAAGCTCTTGCAATGGGCAGCACTGGCAGCTGGATCAGACAGCGTGGCTGCCTCACCTGGGAAGTTCCAGCATGATACACACTGCATCTTGCAGCGTCTCAATAGATGCAGCACAGAAATGCCTGGTTCAGTGGATTATAAGGAATAGATCATTGAGTGGCCTTGCCCCTGATAGAACCTGATCGGTGTAACTTGTGCATTCTTCCTTCACCACACATTAATTTTTAATGAAACCATTTCAAAATAAAGTCATAATGTGAGTCATAAATCACAAAACGGTGGTAATAAACCACTTTGGTTTGTATTAGCTCTGTGCAGACGATACTTAAGCATTTCCACCATTAGCAGGGAATATGTGAGCATTCGCCACACAACGTTTCCTCTTTTACTTCCAACTTAAACTGTGGAAATATGGGAAGCAAAGCCAGTTCCAGTCAACCTCTAGGTCACTATTTATTCTCTTAATTGAATGATCGTATGCTAATTAGTGAAGATCTTTAGCATTTTTCTGACAGCTGCAAAATAATTTTCTGTGACTTAGAATTATAAAACCAATGCTGCCAGGTACAGCTGAGATGGAAAATGGAAAGAGAAGGGGGGGTACCAGTGGAGGAAAAGGCATGGTTAAGTGACAAGGGCAAAGCGAGGGTTGAATATTACTGTTTTATTATCATGTAGTGCACAGGCAGATCAACTGACCCTAAAGGGCTACCTGTTATTATAAGGAGGAGTCATTTTTTAGATTTTTTTTTGTATTCCTATAATTACTTTTGCAGGATATGCTGGGGTCTTGCTGGTCTCTTCTCTGTACTATGGACCTCAACTGGACCTATAACACATAGTAATCAGGAACAATTCAAAAGAAGACCTGGACTCAACAAGCCAATGCCTCACACAGTACAAGTATCTGGGGTCCCAGGTGTCTGGATACCTGCACAGAACAGCCTTTCTTTGCTGGACTGGCTTTCTGGACACAGATCTGATTGCAGGACGTGTAATAGTCTGGACGTGTCCAGTGATACAAGGCTGTCCTGACCAGAGCAGGGAATTACAAAACACTAATATAGACTCTTAACATTCACTGGAAAACTCCTCTTTCTTAAACTTGGTAAAGTAACAAAGCTAAGAGAATACACCTTATGATTTTGTCCAGTAGAAATGAAGGGTCAGCACTGGAATAAATAAGATAACTTGTAGTCATCATCTATGTAGCAGGTTGGCCCTTGGCTGGGGGCCAAACCACAACACCCGCTCACACAGTCCCTGCCCCCACCCAATTGGAGGGGAGAGAATTAAAGATGTAAATGGCAAAGAGGACTCGTGGGTTGAGATAAGGACAATTTAATAACTGAACTGCAATAATAGTGGAAATAATACTATATACAAATATGCAATGTGATACACAGTGATACTGTCCCTCCCCACCTGATGACCAAAGGCCCAGCCCACTCCCAGCCAATGACCCCGGAGGAAGGAGGGAATGGGTGATACTGCCCCTCCCAAAAGGCTCAGCCTGTTGCCAGCTAATGATCCCCAGAAACCGCACTCACGATTCCCCCAAAAAAGGAGGGGAAAAAAGGGGGGAGGGGGTGCGCCGCTCCCGGAGGCACTCACGGAACGGAGATAACAGCCCAAGTGTCCCAGGCCGAGAGCTGACCGAAGCAGGGTAAAAAAAACAGCTAATGATCCGGAGAGGGAGGATCCCAAAACTCATGGAACGGAGATAACGAGCATCCTGGGCCGAGAGCTAATGGCTTCTGTGGGCGGGGGGAAAGGCCTTGGGAGAGCGAATGCAGGCACCTGAAGCGAGATGATCCGGATCCCAAGGGAAGTGAAAGAGAGAGATCTCCCAGAAGGGTCTTCACCTATATACTGGGTGTGACGTGCATGGGATGGAATAATTGGTCAGTCTGCTTCTCAATCTTGACCTAAAAGCAAATCCCAAGCTAGAAGCCAGACTGTCTCTCCCCTCCCGCCTCTGTCTGTGGAGGGGAGAGAGGCTAAATGTACTTGTCCTTGAACGTATCCTGGCAATAACTATAAACGTTCCTTCTTATCAGTTTTCTCCTGAGCAGGAATCCAAAGCATAGCTTCTTGCTACCTATTTATGAAGAGAAGGAAAAAAAAAAAATTAACTCTCTCTCTCTTAACCCACGACAACCTAGCACTTTATTCTCAGATTTCAAGAATTTACATAATAATTCCCTTGGTAACTTTCCTAAGTGTTTTCTTCTCTACTTCCAGGCATGCAAGAATCTTGGGGCCCATAACCCTTGATGATCTCTTAATTGGGCAAAATGTAAATTCC
Source organism: Syrrhaptes paradoxus (assembly GCA_013400615.1). Lineage (NCBI taxonomy): Eukaryota > Metazoa > Chordata > Aves > Pterocliformes > Pteroclidae > Syrrhaptes > Syrrhaptes paradoxus. Next base: position 13,561 of record VZTO01027691.1, read on the forward strand.
AGTTAGAGTTATCCTTGTGTGCTTCATGACCCTGAGTAATACGAAGCTTGTATTCACACCTGCATTCACAAGCTTCTGAGGGACTTTGGGAATGCTGGAGTATAAACTAACATTACGGTAAGCAAATATATAATTTCTGGTTTTGGAAAGAGAAACATAGCATCAATATCTAGAGGAAAGAACAAATAATATAAATCTGAATACAGTGTGAGGCGCTATGGCTGAAGATTTTCCATAGACGTTTTGGTTATATGTATTCATTGTGAAAATACCTATATCTTGGTAAAACAGTCTTTTGATACCTTAAGAATGTGTCTAACATCAGTCAGATCTAGAAAACACCTTGTAAGTTGAGTTAAATACAGTAGCAACTGAAGTGTTGTAGGGGTTTAAGACATTTAAACAGTTCGTTTGCTCTAGTCCACTGGAGTAGAGCTCATTTCCACACAGGGAGAGCTCAACCTGGAGGAGCTGGCTGTGCCAGCCTGCCGACTGCCCCTCTGTCTCCACACCGTCACCTCTCCCCCCACCAGGCGTTGGCTCTGCTGAGGCCATGTCCTCTCCAGGCAGGAACCACAGCCAGTGGAGGCTCTTGGATGTCAGCCTTTCTCAGGTGCAGCTCTCCAGCTGGCTGCAGGGTGTGGGCTTGTTGACTAATCACTTAGGCAAAAAATCCCAAAAAGAAATGGTTATAGTGATTTTATGACAAACTATAAATACAAAGATTGACAGAAAAGAGGCTGCTTGGTGGAAGAGTTTGGCCATAAGACTAAATCTTCCCCTTTATGACATGAAGACAAGGGGACAGGAAGATGTACTTGGAAGGGCCCTTAGGAAACCATCTAACAAATCCTCTAGGCTGGAGGAGGGGCAACTGTGCGAAGGCCATTTCCTGAGGGATGGTCTCAATCTGACAAGGTTTCCCAGCTTCTCCTGGCAGCCCAATCTCCTGCTTCTGTCTAATAGTGTCTAACAGGCATCTTTCCTTCTGTGCTTATTTTTCTGTGTGCTGTGACAAAAAGCACAAGAGAGTATTGGCTTTTTTTTGCAACAGCCTTGTTGCAGGCATAAAGACAATTATTGTGTCTTCCAACGGCTGTCTCCTCTAGAGTAAACAGTTTGTTCTTTTGTTTTTTCCCCATGATCCCAAGATGATAGTTCTCAACATGAGGTCTTTTCTCAACATTACTCTTCTTCAAACTCTACCTCAGATATTCCTATGTGCCATGCCCCAGCCTGGCTCTTCCATTTTAGCTGAGACTGAGCAGAAAAACTGCTTTATTTTCTTACAGACTCCATTATATGTTCCAATATGTGTTTATCATTTTTGCAGCACAACAAAGCTAATGCAGAAAGTCTAGCATGTGCTGTGTGCCTTAATTCATGTATGAACTAAGCACACCATGCCTACCTTTGGGGACTAGATGATATAGAGTGCTTTCCTGGTATCACCCTTGGGTGCTGAGTTTTTGTTACTCACAACCTGAAATGAAGAGTTAGTTTCAAGAGTCTCAGGTGCTTGGATTCACATCAGTCGCTGTGCAAAACTTGCGTCTTCAGCTGTACAAACGCCACCCCAGCTTGTGCTAGGCTGGTGTCCTTACCCTTCCTCACATAAAGACTTCTTTAAGCCTGCATAGGAGTGACTTTCCAAAGCCCAGTGAATATGTCTGCTTGTGATTTTGAGAGCACCCAGTTGAGAAGTGTAGCTTGTCAATGGTCTGGGATCAAAGTGCTCTGGGAAGTGGAAGCTCCAGGTTGGCCTCCTGGAGCAGCTCTTCCTGCCAGGCACACCCCCAGCAACATGGATTTTTTCTGCAACGTGCAACAGGGGTAAACCTAGCTTACAGGGTTCCTGTTGTAATAAATAAGAATGAAACAGACTCAACAGTGAAAAGAAGGATAAAGCAGGATCTGAAAACGGATTGTTTCTGCCTCAGGTGAGCGAAGTAGAAAGATGAGACTACTAAATTCTTGATTAAAATTAGAGAACTCAGTGCTACCTTGGAGCACTTGCTAGGAAAGGAAAAGTCGTACTTGGATTTGCTGGTTTTCCTTCTTCACTATCCTCAAGAAGAGGGGCCAATGACAAAGCCATACCAGGTACTGGTAGGAACCGAATGTGGAATTCTTGACTTGGATTTCTTGTTGCAACAGAATCTTATTCCAAAGAGCACTGTAAAGTGAACCTGTAAGCTCTGTTTGGCTTTGAATCAGGCATGCATAGCAGTATTTCGAGTGTACATTAGAGAGTTATCAAAGAAACAAAAATAACTTATTTTTCATATGGTGGTCTGGAACCATTAACCAAGCTGTCATTTTCTTCAAGGTAAACATTAAATCACTTATTTAAATGCTACAGAGTGCATACAGATTTTGCAAAACTCCAAAGCTTCTTATAATTTAGATGAACACACTTAGACTTCTTCCAAAGTGTTTTACCTGCCTCTTCTGTTAAAACTGATTTAAGCAATACTTAATATGTAGCAGAAAAAAATTTCATGGAATATGTCCCAGTACTGCTACGATTTTGAAGGAGGTTCTTAAAAAATATATATTTTCTCAAGTTACCAATTTTGAAAATGATTTCAGGAAGGAAATATATTAGCAATTAAATTAGCATGTTTTAGCACAACAAGCAGTAAGCTGCTTAACACTGAGCTCCTGTGAATTAAAAGCCAGAACAGTATTGGACAAAAGTCAAGGTTATGCTGACACATTTATTTCTCAGTAAATGAAGACTGTTTAGTTTTAATGCATTTGTGGTTAGCAATAGTTTCAAAAGATCAATGTAAATTCATTTTGAACTAGTAAATAATGTCTTAATGAGGCTTCTGACAGCATGCTTTCACACCTTATGGTTCCTTACCTTTAAAAATGCCCAAAGGTGAACCTATTTTTCCTGGCATTTTACAATAAACAAATAACATCATGCAGTATTTTATGACTTCTTTCTGAAGTGTATTCGGGGGAACTGCAGTTTGGTTTTAACAACTAGAGAACTGTGGTCGTTCAGTCCACAGTATGTTACTGTTCTTCTCCTACAAGGGCTTAACTCCAACTCAGGGTAAAAAGGAAGTTAAATGATCCCCTTTTTTTTTTTTTCTCTGTCACATGAAGTAGTTTATATGAAACAAAGTGCAGGATTTTACCATAAACCTCTGATGGTATCGTGATGTAAACCATCTGCCATGCAGAAACTTGCTGGTGTTTATAAAAGCACTCCTTCATTTTCTAACTAGAAACCCAACTCAGTTGCCATGTAGGTCTGTCTGAGTACTGCTGGTATTTAATAGGTATGGAATCAGACACATGGCAAATCCGTCATGGTAGGCATCAGGATTTTACAAAATGCGACTGAGATGGCAACATTCCTTACAGGGGTAAGGCCACAAGGATGTGGTGCAGGCTGTCCCAAAAGAGTTGTCAGACCAGTCTTTCTAACATAGCAGATATGCAGAATTTAAGTTTTGCAGGAGTGCAAGTTTTTTCAAAAATGCAGCTTCACACCATTCTATTTGTGAAGCCAGATGATTTAGGTTGCAACCTAAATGGGTGATACTGTCGTGGGTGTCTACTACAGGCCACTGGTTCAGGACAGGGAAGTCGACGAGG